>JABSTQ010001169.1:0-27816 GCA_013358835.2 Ixodes persulcatus | reverse complement strand
CTAGTTGGACAAGTATTTCGCTCAGTACAACAGCTTGGATATGATTCACTGTGATCAGTTTACGCACTCGAATATTAAAAAAAAAAATAAACATGCCCATGGTCTTCGTAGGGTTCGTCCAGCTGACAAATTGTGCCATCCTGCGCACATCACTGCCTGTGCTTCACGACGAGCACCTTCTTGTGACCAGAAAAGTATGGCTTCTGATTCTTTGACGGACGGCATGGACGTGCTGTGCGGTCAACAAAACCCCAACAGTTGTCCAGGGGTGCTCCCTTGTCTTCGACGGCCTAATAAAAAGAAGAAAAAAGGCACTCTTACAACACGGCAGTATTTAAACACTACCAAAACATGTGATATGGGACTTGTTACTCATATAAGATAAAGAGTATTTCCATGGTAGGGTTGTAAAAAAAAAAATGTGTATCGTAAATTTAAAAAAAAAATAGTTGTTTCTTAATTTCGCTAAGCTCTGAGGCCGTCAAACTGTGCATTTAAAACGAAACTTCTGAAAGGCGTTCTAGTCTACCGCTATTGCTTAGAAGTCCAGTCTTGTGTTTGATAAATTTTGAATTGTTTATGCCTGTCTGGTTTTCACCAGACAAAAACTTGACGTGGAATATTCTTTCGACCGTTTTTGGTAACTTTTTTCAAAACACCGCCGGGCAACATATTCGGCCGTTATATTTTGGGCATCACTTTTAGTGCGAGACTTGTGACTAGAACCGAGTTGATATCCAGCATTGACGCAGCATTCGTGTCTAATACATTTAGACTCGCATCCGCGACAAACAATGACGCAGCTCTCTTGCTCCCTAGACGCTTGGCCAAAATAAGGCGGCCTTGAAGAATAGAGGCAGCATGGCATGCACTTTTAAAAAGGCTGCATTTAAGTCTCTATTATTTTCTAAATCTACCAAGGAAATCCAAGGTGAACAGTTCCGGAGGAAAGTTAAACAATTCAAAAATTGCGAGCGAGTATGAATAAATGAAGTTGAGAGGAATGGTTTTTTTGGTGCGGCTAGCGAGAGCTATGCTCGTGGTCAACTTTCAGTGTCATTTTCAACAGGAGGACGCGTGTACAGGTATAATTGGCGCTCAAGCACGCGCTCCCGTACATCTGATAGCATAGCCATAGAAGGCCCACAAAAACGCGACGACTTTACCGACACCGTGTTGATTGCAAAGTGATACTCGTTCACTTCGTTTGATTATGCTCTTTTGTGTTACATAAAACTCAAATGGAATGGTTTACTTATCACGCGTGGGACGTACGCTTTACTTCTTGATTCGGCCTTTTTCAAGCTGAGGTCAAGGTGAAAAACATCGACGCGTATTGAGCAAGTGCAGCCATCTTGAGATCTAAGCGATCCCGCTAAGAACGCTGAGGGAAGTCCGCTCTGCAACTTGTAAAGCGGAGCGCACGCTCACTCCGCTAACTATACGCTCCAACTCAGAGCGGGCTACGCATGCGCGGTGGAGGCGATGCTTCTTCCAGAGCGTAAAGTAGAGCATAGGGGGCTCATAAAAGTGGGCTACTAAAACTCACAGATTAAAAGCGCGCTCGTCGTGCCTTGTCCTGACACTGCCCATGTACACCTTGTTTTTTTGCGCCGAAACAAAAGTAAATACGTAAATTATTGGCGTATCAAAAAGAGTAACGTTTTACTAGACAGAGTAGCTGTGCTAAAAACAATGGAAACACGACATTTACACAAACCGTGCAGGGTCTCACCTGTGAGCACAGCTCCAGTTTCGCCAGGGTCAACCCCCTATGTTTGTTCATGTCAGCGAGCAGGTGGCCGACCCTCTCGTTGGTGTGAACCACGATGAGGTTCTCAATACTGAAGAACACCGACAAGTTCCGTCCAAGCGCTCATCCAAGTTCGAACAGACGGTTGCGATAGGCCAGTCGACAAAGGTCCATGCAAAGCGTCTGGCCAGATTGGAAACACCCTGCGCCGATCGTCGGGTGCTGGGATTTGGAGGCCCACTTGCAGAGCAGCCAGGTCCTTCTTTAAGCGGGATTGCCTCCTAAAGGGTTTCTCTTTTACGTTGGCAATATCCAGCAAACCGCGTTCGGAAAGGAAGCTTCGGCGCTTCATGGCATGAGGAATACAAATCATTGATTCGATGTGTCGCCAGCTTAATCTCGTTAGTAGAAGTCTCCTTCATTGAGAACCGCGGGGATTCATCGTGCAGGTGCCTTGCTAGCCTTGAGCAACACTGTACTCGTACTTCACAAAAGGGTGTACTCGGAATGCGCAAACTTCGTCCTTTTCTTTCATTTTTCTACTTCAAATACGTTAATCCGTTTCATTTTTAATTCGAGTGGAGCAGAAGCTACAAGAGCGAGTGCCGCCCTTTCAGCGTCATTGACCAGCACGCGCGCTCGTGCAGTGCAAGTGCCGTTTAGAGCAACATGCTCATTGTTATACCTTCGGCTTCACTCGGACACAGGGTGGAACGGTTATATTTATATTTTATAGCTTTAATATGCTTCGGGTGTGTGCCTACTCGTTTGTGTTCATTATTTTCGCCTTCGTTTTTACCACCTTTACAAACACGCTCCCTTTCACTTTCTTGGTGTTAACGTTTAGTTTTTCTGTCTTACTAGTACTATAAACGTCCACTTGTGGGGCTACGCAAGCGAAGTTTTCGAACGCCCTCAAAACGCTCTTACGCTGAAGCAAAACGGTCTACTAAAACGCGTTTTTGGACCTCCGCTTTACATTGCGCTGAAGCAGGCCGCGCATGCGCGGTATGGCACCCTCAGAGCGGAGCGGAAAATGAAAACGGTCTACTAAAACTCTCTTATGTTCGAGAAATCAGTGCCCCAAGCGAAAGCTGAAGAAGCGGTTTCCTTTCTTTTTTTGTGCTCAGAGGTGTGAAACGTAAAGTAAATAGGACCTTGATTCTTTGTTATCAAGCAGACCAAGGTTTGTTTTCAGCAATATTGCCCCGGGCATTGGTGACTCAAGATAACATATGTCTTCCGGGGTGCTGGTGCCGATGTCGCAAATGGACGGCGTGGGACCAGCGACGCCGGGAAGTTGCTGGTAGCAACTGGCTCCCGCAAGATGGGCGCATTTGATGTTCGGCGCCTCCGTCATGAAAGCCTCGACGGTCGTAGGTGGGTTGCCTACAAGGCCTCCAAAGATGTTCTCTTCTAAGCCGCGCATGAGGACCTCCTGCTTCTTTTCCTCCGTCGCCTGGGGATCGGCGCGTGCACTAAGGCGTAGGACGTCTTCAACGTAGCTGGTGATGCTCTGGTTGGGGCCTTGCGTCCTCGTTCGAAGGGGGTCCTCAACTTTCTCCCGTCGGTGCAGACTGGCGAACGTCCGTCGAAGCTCTTCTTTCAGGCGGTTCCATGACGTAATCAAGGTTTCGTGATTCTCGAACCAGTGTCGCGGCGTGCCCTCGAGGGCAAAAGAGACCGGTTCTGTTCAGGCGTTTACCCATTATGCCGGCCACTCGCTCGTACTGGTTGATCCAGTCCTCGATGTCTTTGTACACGTCGCCGTGGAAAGAAAAAGCAGGTATCCGGGGTGCGACGGGCATAGTGACGACCGAGGGGAGGGTCGAAGCTGGCGGCGTCATGGTCTTGTTCTTCTTGGGCTTGTCCGGCAGAAGTCACAATTCCGGGTGTAGTTTTTAGGTACGGCGGCTTACTCGGGCTTCGTCTGGTCTCATAGAAGGAAGGTTTTCGGGGCTTGAAATCAATCTGGTTCGGCAGATTCGTGGGGGCGTACGAAGAAAGGACATATAAAGTTACCCCGCAGCTCAACCAGAAATGTCGCGGATGGAAATAGTTTCGACGAGCGTTAACTTAAAATTAAGGTTTAATCGGCAAACTTGTGTCCGAATAACGAACAGCCCGAAGGGGTAGATGAAAATAACTCAGAGCGTCGCGGGCGTTGGAGTCGGCGGAAACCGAGAGTTGAGCGCTGTCGAAAAAGTGAGTCGACAAAACTGCGAACTGCCTTTTATACGCCGACGTCCGTCTAGATAATTCGGCAAGAATACGGAATGAAGGGGAAGCGATGACTCCACACTTCTGCTGATGGTTCCGATAGATATAGAAATCTAATCGCGATAACTCTATACCTTTCCAGAAACTACTGGCGCATCCCGGTGAAATTGAAAAGTATGAAGAAAGCGATGATTGGCGACCGCTCCGTGGAGGGCAAAGTCCGCTATCGACTCGGTGACACTCGCGTAATATCACAACTGAGACGTCAATGTTTTTTTTTGTTTTTTTTTAACCTTTTGGAATGTTAATAATTCTATCTTTATTTTATTTAAAAGGCCGGAAAATATGCAAAGATTTTAAATATAATGTTCACGTGATAAACTTGGTGTGGAACTACGATTGCCATTATACCTCCCTAAGGACTATAGTTAAGCTGTCACATGCGAGACTTTTCGTTCCATCAGGCTTCTTGATAGCTTTTTTTATTAATATAACTGTCGTTATTAATGCATTATTTCACTACAGCGGCAATTCCGCTGAGCACATTTGGGGCAGATCTGCGGCAGCTACAGTAGACCCGTGGAACAGGTCATTCTCCGTCCAGGTCAGTGTTGGTCTGGCGCCGGTAGTCGTGCGTGACATATATCCGGTCGTCGCGGCCTCGAGCCAGTATCATGACGTCATTGGGCCATTGCGAGAGCACGCTGACTTGATGGCCGCGCTGTCCAAGTTTCAGCACGAGTCTCTGCGTGAAAAAAGAACAGACGATTAGACCAATCTCACTAAGCGTTCCGCGCATGCGTGACGCCGACATGAACTGTAGTTCACAGGAGGCAGGTGCCAGTGCACGATGCGGATTGTGTCGTCTCGTGCTCTGCTCTCGCAAACCCGCAGCCGGGTTCCTGCGCGGCCACAAGGACTACATATTCCATGATGCATGCCGGCAGCGGTGACGCTAAAAAACTGGCTGGTGAGAACGGTCTATTAAAAGTTTGTTTCGACGCGCAGACGACCCCAATGTGCAAATACGGCATCTCTTTTTCTTTTATTTTTGTCTCCGCTATAGTATCGTAGGGCATAAGCCAAAAGCCGGGGGTGCCGGATAAGGACTTAGCACCTTCTTGGTGTAGAACGGGCAACAAACAGACACAAGGTTCACATAATAAAAGATAGGAATTATGCATAAAGTCAAAGTATAGATCAATGGTGAAGCGTAAGCATGGTAAACTAAAATTCGAAGTCACGCATTGTATAGTTTCATAACGCAACATGAGTATTATATACAAATTCAGGCGCAGTTCACTCACGTCAAGAATTACAATAACAAAATAACAACCATCTGTTTTATAAAAGCTATAGTATAAAACTCAAAAGAAATGTAGCTCCGGAATAAAAACTCTTAATAAAAGGCGTAAAACAAGCAAAAGAAAACGTACGCATTCAATATATTTAACAATTAAAATGAAATAAGAAGAGACGTATATCAATTAAAACTTCCCCATTGTATTTCAAACTATATAGATATCCCATATCGAACTATATCGATATCCCATATCGAACAAAATATACAAAAAATATCGGACCAACTACAAAACAGTTACCGTCCTTTAGAATAACCATACGGAACGACCTATCAGCAGAGATTGCCATAAATACGCGTTCTGTAGAATGGGCAATTGCGTTATGAACTTACTTTTTTTTTTTGCTGTTGCGCGTTGGTGATGAGTGTTTCTTGCGATTTTAATGCTTTCTTTACACTCGTTTAAGTTTCGTTTTTTCGTTATTTTTGTTGTTACGTGGTGATGGCGTGTGCTAGATGTGATTTTTTAGACCCTCTCCCGCTGTAATGCTTCGGCGCTGCGGGGCTTTTAGTCAATCATTAAATAATGAGAAGAAAACAAAACACACTACACTATGATACAGCTTAAGTAGAGACGCAACCGACGCTACGAGAAAATAGACCTACCGAAAAGCCCCGTATAACTTTTGACTATAGGAATTATGTAACTGGAAATCTGTTTCCGAAAACCTGAAATCCAAATTGCAGACAAGAGAACAATTTCTAAAAACCTGAAATCCAGATAAAATCCACATAGATCTCCATTTCCATAATCCAGACAGCGAAAAGATATACACTGGGTTTTTCTTCGGTAGGAATGACCAATCAAACAGCGTCAAAATTGCAAGCCACTGGGCTTTTTTTTTTCATCAGCTCGCAGCGTCGGCTGCTTTGGGACATAAGGTGAAACGAAGTATATTCGTGTCACGATACAAAGCGCCAGATGTTTTATTAATACAAAAAACATATTTGTCGCCCAAAAAACATATAAAGGAAGTAAGGACTAGAAGCATTAAAGGGGCCATGCAACGATTTTTTAATTTTTTTTTTCTAAGCTTTAATCCTGAACTTAAAAGCGAATTGAGAAATCACGTGGTTGTGACATGCTCGGTCACTGGTACGATGACTCCAAGCTTGCACCGTGCTTTATAAGCATACCATAGAACTTGTCATTCGCAGGTGATAGTAAGTTACATCAGGGCACTCATTGGCCAAGATCGCGAATCGAAATATTCGTTGACGGATTGATCGTTGACGAGCACATACGCCCGAGCGACGCAGTTCTCGTGTCCAATGCGTGAGCTGGGGTCGGCTGACGCGTCTTGGGTACCGCGGATGTATCATATTGAAATGGCGTAGAGCTTTCGAAGGAAGGGAGGTACGAAATAGCCCGCTATATTTCCAAATGGTCGTACCAAAAAGCTGGCGTTTGACGTTCCATCCACTTTTTTTGCCCACTAAACTATATGCGATTGGTAAGGTTCCAATCTAAAATCATTTATCCCAGCTAAAAAATTAATTTTATGGTTCCTTTAAGAAAACAGAAACTGAGCAAGCATTCGGAAAAGTGAGATAACTTCAGGCATACGCACGGTATCGACGGTTTTCTCCACGTTGAGCACGTTGGGAAGCAGCTGGTGGTGGACCCTGCCCCAGTCGACAGCCTCTTTCACGCTGCGGCGCATCCAAAGCAGCCGCATCACCACCTGAGACCGAGAAACAAGACCTTAAGCGATACAACAACCTTAGTACTTTCAGTAAATACCGCTTAGAATTATTCCTAAACACTTGTCACCTATAAAACATGCCTTAGTTGTTGTTTCTTTTTTTTACGCAATAAAAGTCGCAGAAAAAACTCAAGAAAAATTAGCAGCGTTCACCCCCTCAAATCGGTGCCGTTAACTTTCCAAACGAGGCCGACCTGGTCCAGAGAAAGGTGCAGCGAAGTGCGAAGATGTTCAATGCGGAAGCTTAGCGGTGTTACAATGTTTGGTTTATTTTCAAAAAGGCGAAAAAGCCTTGACCTTGTAAGTGAAGAGTAAGTCGGATGCTGAGGATCGGCCAGAAACTTGTAAGCATATGTTAGACTAAGATATGTACGTCGTTTGTTCGGGCACAGCTCATTAAATTCTGCATACGAACTGAGGATGGGAAATGTCCGGAAGGCTTCTGTTGCCAGTCGCAAGCCGAGATGGTGAACTGGGTCCAACATCTTAAGAGCAGAGGGCCGAGCCGATCCACACACTACTGCACCGTAGTCAAGACGGGATCGTACAAGGGCATTGTATAACTGCAGGATACATTTTCTATCAAATCCCCAAGACTTGTGAGATAAAACTTTCAAAAGATTTGCGGACTAAAGGCATTTTTGCTTCAGCGGTTTAAGGTGAGTAATAAAATTAAGCTTCCTATCAAATATTACACCAAGAAATCTGTGCTCCTTCCTAACCCTTTCAGGCTCCATCTCCAACTAAAAGAAATATGCTACAAAGGCACAGAAACAATGGAATTTTGAATACAAATGCAAAACTTTATTTTTTACAAGTATGTACACAATTGTGTACAAAGCACTTAAATGATTGCACTTTTCACACGTGGAACCTGAAGAAGCAATTGCGTTCCTTTGTGAGACAGAGTGGGACAGCGCATTTCTTGCAGAAAATTCTCGACCTTCCTTGCAGTTTTCGAGTTTGCAACGCGAAGGCTCTGCCTCATCCCTGGCTTCTGGCCAATGGTCCACACAATCATACCGGCTGTCAGCGCATGGGCGAGACATCCTTGGCTTCTTTAGCACTTTGGTGGCCTCGGCTGCCTGCAGGTCCAGGTTTTCTAGAGACGGTCGTCCTCGTTTTCTTGCATTTGGGACGGCCTTAATTAGTCCTTCTGCAACTTGGAGGCGAAAGTGCATGAGGTCCATCAGCTTCGTCCTGGGGATGCCTTCGTTGTCTCGCAAGTATTCGAGCCATGCGTTACAGATGGCAATGTCAACAAAATGAAATAGGACCCGAAGTGTCCACTTCCTCGATCGGATTTTAATCCGGTATAAGCTCAAGAGAAAATCGAGCTTGTCCACTCCACCCATAGACTGGTTATACTTCTTGATCACTTCTGGTTGCTTGACCAAGATGTGCTGCTTCTTCTCCTTGTCCCACCTGCTGACCTCTTTTTGTTCTCCTATGCCAACAAAATTCGAGGCAATGGTAACGCAGTTGTTGTCCTTCCAGGAGACAGCGACAATGTCGTCTTGAGCAACACATTCCTCTGAATACCCCCTCGGACTCTTCTTCATTGCCTTAGTACTTGAAATGGGGCACTTCGACAGCCTGTTCGTCCGTACCGTACCGGCAGCTAGAATGCCGTCTTTCTTGAGACATCGAAGAATTATTTCACTTCAAAAAATATTGAAGTGAAATAATTGTCGAAGTACAATTGATAATTGCACCCCAATGGGATCCGTTGTGCTAGGTGGAGCACGACACCCGAGCAGAGGCCAAACGCCTTTTTCCAATCGTCACTTATCGAGTTCTGGCCTTGATAAATGACAAAGTCATATAGCTGTCCGTTTCTCCCACAAAGGGCAAAAACTTTGACTCCCCAAGGTGTTGGTTTCCCCCTCATATATTGCTTGATCGAAAGCTTCCCCTTGAACGGTATCATTTGTTCGTCCACTGAAACTTCCTCCTCGAGTTGTAGGTCCAAGCAGCGCGCCCTGATGCTGTCCAAGAAAGGGCGCACCTTCCACAGCTTGTCCTGGCAATCAGAAGGCTCACTGACAGCAATATGGGGGTTATTCCGCAACTTGAAAAACCTCTTTGCGGTCATTGTTTCTGAGATAAGCGGAACTTTGGCTGTATTGTCCCAATAGTCTCACTCGGGGAAGCGATATCACGCCCATCAGCACGTGCATTCCAACAAGCTTCCGAACCTCGTCTGGACTTGTGTTTACATTGGTGTGTGACGTTAGCACACTGTACTCATTTGTCGCTTCTGTGATGCCCTTGAATACAGACTGGGGAACGTATCTCGAGAAATAAGTGAGTGGTGTGCTCGTTTCATCCGCCGTCACAGCAAAGTCTCCTCGCGCAGAAAAGCCGGTGTCTTGAGGTGGTGTGTACCTTTTTTTCTTCCATATCACGCTTGTGCATGGGACATCAGGAGTGCTCTCCTCGTCTTCGTTTGCATCCTCCACCGCAGCTTCTTCATTCTCCACGTCGTAAGCTTGCTCCGGCGTTTGGCACGCATTGGTTTCAAAGGTGTCATCTTCTTCATCGCTCTCCCCTACGTCAGACACGTCTCCATTCGCAATCCCCTCCAAAGGCCTTCCAGCTGATTCTCCCGTCTTTTCATGGCTTTTTCTTGCATAAAAAGAAGAACAAGGCAGAGTCAAAAAGTCTGGAAAACAAGCAAAATTGGTTCTTTGACAAAGTTTCTGCCACCTTTGAGGCGCTTTGTACACGATTGTGTATGCCAATAAATTGGGACTTTTCAAGCCCGCCAAGATGCTTCTTTCCATAAACTCTGTTGTAACCGAATATTTATAATGTAGCATAAAACTTGTGATTTTACTTCGGGCAGAATTCATGCCACGCTTGCTACATAAATTAGAAAAGTTGACCTACCTGCCGCTGCCGTTGTGTTCGACGCCATGCTTCTTGTTTACATCGTATCTCCCGAAAATCCCGATAGATGGCACCACAAACTGTCATGGTTGCTAGACGACTAAAATATAATTATGCCAAATTTAGTTTTACTAAAATATTTGCATTCTAAACGCGAAATTAGGTTTTTCTTTTAATGTACACAATTGTGTACATAGCACCTGAAAGGGCTAACAGGAGTTCCATTTAATTCCAGGGATGGATTCAAAGACAGCCCGCGGCGCAAAGAAAAAGGCACACAGACCGTTTTTGAAGGGCAGAACTTGAACCCATTTTCGTCAGCCCACTTGGACAGTTTGTTTATGGCTAACTGCAACTGGCACTCACAACTAGAAAGGTTACAAGAGGATGATGAAATCTGTATATCATCAGCATAATAAAAATATAAAATAGAAGGTGGCAGCAGTTAGAATGAATTCATTTTTAGCAAAAATAAATTCACACTTAAAACACCCCCTTGATGGGCTCCGTTTTCTTGAACAAAGGAACAGATAGGACTGAGCCGAGACTAGCTTGAAAAGTCCTGTCCGTCAGATATTCCCTCATGCATCGCAACATACGGCCACGGACATTACAGGCATACAGGTTTCGGAGAATCTCATACCTCCGCGCTGTGTCATATGTCTTTTCTAAATAAAAAAAAGCAACCCAGTGCTGCATGTTTACAAATGCCTCGCGTATCACAGTTTCCAGGCGAGCTAAGTGGTCAAGGATAGACCGACCTTGGCGGACTTCACACTGATTGTTATCAAAGAACCTCTGGCTTTCTAACAGGTTCACCAGTCGCCTGTTTATAAGCCTTTCAAACGTTTTCCCGGGGCAGCTGGTCAGAATAATTAGGCGGTAGCTTGATGGTTGTGAGGGGTCTTTATTAGGCTTTAGAAGGGGGATAATATGTGCATTTTTAAGCCTAAGGGAAACATGCCTTTTCCCACAAAAAATTTAAAAAAAACCGGAGAAGGTTTTCAAGGAATTCTGGAGAAAGGTGGCGAAGCATTTCATAGTGAATTCCATTGGACCCAGGGGCAGAGAGCTTTGTTACATTAAGGGCCACCTCAAGCTCGCATCGCGTAAATGGTTGGTTATAAGATGCTGAATTTCCTCCTGACATGACAGGCCTTTGTCGCTCCCAAACAAGCTTTTAACTGTCCGAAGGTGACACTGTAGTTGGTCGAACTAGATGAATTATAAAAATGTTCCCCTGGTATGTTACCAATATTTTTTTAGTGACGAAAAAGGAGCATTAAACGTTGGGATAGCAAAGCACCTTTAATCCCCATTTACTTTCCTATATCAGTCCCAGGCCTCTTTGGCGGGAACAAAACTGGTTAAAGAAGGGAGATATTTCATCCACGACTCCCGCTTTGCCTGCTTGCAAGTCCAACGAGCCTTGGCTTTGAGTCGTTTGAACTCAACAAGGTTGCTTGATGTGGGGTATCTACGAAATCTGCCCCACGCCCTATTTTGGTCTGCCCGGGTTGTAGCACACTCCTCGTTCCACCAAGGTTAACATTTTTTGGGCATATTACCAGGTGTTTCTGGAATGGACTGCTGAGCGGCCATTAGTATCTGCTCAGTAACATGAAGTGTAGCGTTCTCGGGGGACATAGAAAAAAGAAGCAAAGGATCTAAAGGGGGAGTGAAGATTAAAAAACACAGCGTCTGCCTTGTCTAACTTCCACCTAGAGACCCGTTTTAAACGATTAAGCAAAGTAACGGTACTTTCTAAAACAACTGGATAATGATCACTTGCAAAGGGGTTATGATGAACCTTCCAGAAAAGGCAAGGAAGTAATGAAGGTGAAGCAATACAAAGATCAATAGATGTGAATGAGTTGTGGGCCGAACTAAAAAAACGTTGGCTCTCTCCCGTTAAGAAGGCACAGCCCAGAAACAATAAAAAACATTCAATCACACCACCACGGGAGTCTTGACGGGAGACTCCCGTGGTGTTGTCTCCCGAGCAAGGGAGACAACATGAAGAGCTTCGTGTTGTCTCTCTTACTCTGTCCCTGTCTTGCGGCGCATTTTGTCAAACGAAATAGGTGGAAGTCATTGGGATCATCTTTCGGGCGGGACTACAGGATTCTGATTCGTTTACGTTTACCGCAGGTGTGTCACACTTCATAATGTCCTGGTTGGACCCAGGAGTGAACAGATTGTCAGCGTTTGTTGACATCTCCACCTCCTGAGAGGTATCCTTTGATTTTAAAACAGCCCTTGTCCGGCCAGGTGTGCGGGGAGGGGGGGGGGAGGGGGGGGGCCTGACCACGACTGGCTGGAAGGGCTGCAGACGAACTGGGCGACGGGTCGCCCGAGCTTGTCTGGTCCCCTCCTTTCACAGGAGCTGCATGGGTACCATGCTGCTCCTTCGGTAAGGGGGCCCCCTCTAGAGAGCAAGAGCGAGAAACTCGATCCGTCTCCCCAGGGAGGAACATAGGAGAGGAGGCCGGCGCGGCTGCTGCCGGCCTGTCCTTGGAAGGAGGAGCAGCACGCATGCTACCACCGGAGACTGGAGGAAGTATCTGCTGTCCTGTCGGGGAGCTGGGGCCCTGAAGTCAGCCGCCAAGATCACGGGAAAGACCTGGGGGGCCCTCGACTTCGAGCGTGATGCAGGGCCCCTGCAAACCACCTAGGAAAAACTCCCCTTTGACAAAAAGAACCGCTTCTTGGCTTCTGGGTATGGTATGTTCTCCTTTACTTTGATGGTAAGGTGTCCTTTTCTTGCTTCCAAGAGGGACATGCACGGTAATAAGCAGGATGTGGTCCACCGCAATTAGCGCAGTCGCCCACAGCCGCCTCGCAAATATCGGAAACGTGACCTTGACTACCACACTTTGCACACGTCTTCTTCCCTCGACAGCTGCGTGTTCCAAAACGCTGGCAACGGAAGCACCGCTGGGGGTTGCGGACGTAAGTGCGGATGTGGCAGTGCAAGTATCCTGCCTTGATTGTTTCTGGAAGTGTGTGCCTCTCAAAAGTCAGGATAACATATTTCGAAGGGATTTGTTCGCCATCCTTCCGAAACATGATGCGCAACTGACAGCGACAACACCAGAACGTCGAAGTCTCTCAAGGAGTTCTAGCCTAATCATGTGCAGAAAGTCATCCCCGGAGAGGAATCCACGGGTAGTATTCAGTGTGCGATGACGGCTCACCGACACCTTCACCTCAACGAGGGTGGACAGCTTAAGGAGCGCGTCACTTTTTTTTGTGTTTGCTTTCACAAGAAGGTCTCCAGAGTTCTGTCTTTTAGCCTTGTAGAAAAACCCTACAAGGTTTTCTAGCATCTTTACTACAATAAAAAGTGAGAGCTTTGAAACAGGTTTTTGTTCATCCAGCGAATAAACGACGGAAAACTTCGTAAATGTTTCTACTTCGCATTCTTTGTCGATGGTTTTTTGTTTAAGGCAGCGCCTTTTAACGGTGTGTCCTGAACGGGGTTTGGAGGGGTGGGGCACCTTAAAAGGGCAAAGAGTGTTCAGAATCCGCGGCGCACCGCTCACCACCAAGCCCAAAAAGGGGTTAGGTAGCGCATCATAACAAAAGGGGCTTTGTTCGAGACGTTACTCTAACAGTGCTGTCAGGAAATTATACCCAAGTGTAGGTCAAAACAGAGGTCCATCGCCATCCAAGGTTAGCTCTTGCCGCCAAAGGGGGGTGAAAAAGGAGCAAGAGAAATAAGAGAGAAGTAAAAGAAACAGGAACGGTAAAAGTGAAAGATTGTAGGGGATAGAAGAAAACGCGACTAGACTGAATCATCCTGGCCGGGCCTTACCAGGACTCCCGCCTACGAGAAGCGGGGGCCGAAGTGGTGTATTGCCTCACCCGGGGGGCCCTGAAGGGTCCAAACCTACCTCGGGCTCGACTCAACCACCAGGATGTCCTTTTCCCCGGACACGGGAAAGCCACGCACAGCCAGACGTGGGCGGGCGAACCCGCGTGGCTAGGGGCCCATGGAGACACCACTCTCTGAACACTTTCTTTCACAGGTGCCCCCTTCGGGGTGGAGCACCTTGACTTCGATACGCTTTGACTGTCTCGCGAAACCCTTGATGCTGACGCGCTGTGACTTTTGAAACTTCGCGTCTTTATACTCTTCGGCATCTTCTTTACTCAGCGGGTGGAAGCTGTCCAGCGGAGAAGACAGGTTTCGTCCAAACATCAACACTGGTGCAGTTTTCCCAGTTTAGCTTGGTATGGTGCTTTGTCTAAACAGAAATCTTGTCAAACGGCAATTGTCGGAAATCTTACGCAGTAATTCCTTGGTCTCCCGAATCATTTTTTCGTCTATTTCATTCGCAGCCGGATGATAAGGAGTGCTTGTTATATGTCAAATGCCGTTAGCTTTCACGAACCGGAGTGTGCCTTTTAAAACGAAATGTATGCCATTGTCACTGCAAACGAGTGAAAACATTGCACGTAGTGTGTCGATGACGACAGTAGCGGTTGCAGACAAGCAGACCTTGACTTTCAGCCATTTCGAAGATGCGCCGACAACGAGGATCAGCATTTTCCCTCAAAAGGGCCGGCGAAATCTATTTGGAGGAGAATCCACGGTTCCTGAGGACGCTGCCAAGTTGAACGTGGTGTTGAAATAGAAGCTCGTACTTGCTGTTGACATAGTGCACAGAGCTGGACCTACTTTTCAATGTCTTTTTCAAGGTCAAATTACCAAGGGTGACTTCGTGCAAAGCGTTTCATGGCTGTTGCTTCTGGGTTATCAGTGTGCAGGAGTTTCATGGCAGCAGGTTGTGCCTCGTTTCGAATAACCACTCGTGATCCCCATAAGACGCATCCCTTGTGAGTAGACATTTCGTTAAATCTACTCCCATAGGTGGCGTACTGTCCTTCGGTCAAGCGTTTGGAGCTTCCGGACTGGACGGCTTGGTAGACCTTCGACAGCAGAGGGTCTCTTAACGTGAGATGTGCCACGTTTTTTGCTGCAAGGGTTGGCCTCTCGATAGCCTCGATCATGAGAATGTCTGCTGAACCGTGCGGTTCGTCCGCGTCGCTGGGCAATGGAAGACTGCTCAGTGCATCCGGATTCTGGTGAAGCTCACCAGGCCGGTAGGCCAACTTGTAGTCCTAGTTCTGGAGATGCAGACACCAGCGTAGTGTTCTCGGGGACAGTACCAGTGGCATCTGCCTGTCTGAGTTGAGGATGCCTATCAGGGGCTTGTGGTCCGTATGGATCCCCAGAGTTCTTCCAGCAGCATACTGATAGAAGTGTATTACTCTAAACGCTATGGCCAATCCGATCCTCGACGCCGGTGTTTTTTTGTGGAATATGTACATTGTTTACATAGGTACAAGACCAAAAAGACAGAGTACTGCTGCGATAGACATAGCAAACCTGTAGCCCGCCCGAGCACGGCAGTGCGTGATGGGTGTGATTGGAACATGGTCTGAACCGGTCTTGCCCACTCTTGTCTTTTCTTAAAGGAACACTGACACCCCCCAAAATGTTTGTTTCATTTTTCGCAAGGCGATTTATTATGTTGTCAGAAGACTACACAATCAGTATTTTGCTTCAGCGTCGCGTATAGTTTTATTAAAGTAAAACAAAATGCAATTGCTCGAAACCAAAACCGAAACTTGACTTGGGAGAAAGAAGCAATATAGAGGAGGAAAGAGTTGGTGGAAGTCACAAGGCTGTGCCACTTTTTAGAGCGCAGCTCTTAGGCGCCCGTTTCCGGTTTGAGCGGCGTCGCCGTCGGCGTAACCGCGCGGTGCATGACGGGTAAATTTCCCCACTAAATTTAGCGGAAAATTTTCCCCGCTAAATCCAGCGGAACGTTTTCCCCGCTAAACCTAGCGGAAATTTTTCCCCGCTAAATATAGCGGAAAATTTTCTCCGCCCCCCCCCTTGAGGTCACGTGACCCCTCCCCTCCGTGCCTTCCCCTCCTCCTCAAGAGCTGCGCTCTAATTCGGCGTTACAGGGAGTTGTAAACGACTTTCATTTTTTTCTTCAATTAACGTATTTGCGGCTTTTTAGAAGCCACAAACAATGGGTATCATATTACTTTTTTTTAATATTGAGTGTGTGCCTACCCAGGAGAAGAGAGTGAGCGCGACCCAAACCGGCCAGTTCTCGATCGGTGGATTTCGGCCGGAAAGAAACCGAATTTCAAGCCGCAAATTGTGTTCTGGGTAGTCAAGCTCTCAAATGTCATGCACAAAAAAAAAAAAAAAACCTGGCGAGCATAAATACTGTGTCAGAATCCCTTTAAGTCAACGATGAAGTCGGGCCGCAATTAGTATGCCCAGAATATTACATGAGGAGACTCTCGGGATGGGGTTTTGGCCGATGTGAAGATATGTGTGATTAACAATTAAAAGAGCGCTGAAACTGAGTAAGTGCAAGAAGAAACAGTTCAGATTTGTCTGGGGTAGGTTGAAGGCCTGCTTCTGCGAGGTATTCAATTATGATTTCCAGTCCCTGCTGCAGAGTTGCCTCCATTTCCCTAGGTGTCCCGAAAGTTCACCAGAGGTTGAGGTCGTCCGCGTAGAAGATGTGTGAAAGATGGGTGATTTGTTGTAGGAGACGGGCCAGCTGGGCCATGCCGAGATTAAACAGGGTAGGGGAAAGCACCGCACCTTGTTGGGTGCCGCGTGTGAGCGCGATTGGTGAGGACGTCTCATCAGCTATACGAGAGCTGGCTGTGTGAATTTCGAGGAGGCTGAGGTTGTATGTGTATAGTTTGTGTTTGTAGCTTGTTTCTTAAACTGAGGCCGATAGCCGAACCATAACAATGTCTGGAACTCAGCGCGTGTCCTGTGCTTCGGGGCATATATTCGGCTCCAGATCACGTGGCCGCTGGTTCTGGCGGCGAGTTGAAGGGGTGAACGCTGAGCTGAGATGAAGAGTGAGATATTCGTACAGTTTCTCCAACTGTACGAATCGAATGCCTTACGAACATCAATAGTAACAAGGGCGTGCAGTTGAGCAGAAGATTGCGCTATAAAAGTATGCTGAAGGAGGAGAATGAGGTCTTGGGTGGATACGTGGGGCGGAATCCGATTAGTATATGTAAAACAAAAACGAGATGGCTTCCAGATGATCGTGGTAGCGGTCCAGGACCATCCGCTTCATCGTCCTTTCCACGCAAGAAGTAAGAAAAATTGGGCAAAGGCTGATAAGTGAGGGGGTTCTCCCGGCTTAGGTATTATGGTGATAATAGAGGATTTCCAATCTTGTGGTCAGGAGCACTCCGACCAGTGCATATTGATGTGAGCTAGAAGTTGTTCTTTTAACGCGAAAGCATCAACTTTCCCATGGAGCGAGCCGACGTCATAAGTTTGAAGCGAGCCAAACGGCACCTTAAACCCTTTCTCCAAGTGAAGCCAGCTCCCAGCTACGAAACCACACGAAAAGCCTAGACAACGGCACCTAGTTTCCCCGATCCCAAAGGAGCGGAGTAACGCTGATGAATTTCGCCTTCGGTCCCACTGGCTGGCGCGTCGACGAGGCTTCCATTGGCCGCTGCGCGCGTCAGTTTCAACGACCGCCGCCCCATGGCGCCGAGTGTCCGCGCCGCGAGCGCACCTGTAACACGAAGCCAACGAAGCGTCCAAGGTCAGAGCTGCAAGGAGAGTTGGAAGAGCGCGCGCACGGCCGACGCAAATACGCCGCAAACGAAACACGGGAGCGAAAGAACGGCACGCATGCTTTCGCGCTCACAACTCATAAGAAGTGCATAGGTGCACCTCGAGTCTTTTTTTTTTTTCCTCCTTGGGGAGGTTGCGAAACAGCGTGCACGTAACACCATCCTCCCCGGGAGCTGATCTTTTTTGGGGGTTTTTGTGTCAAGGCTCAGTCCAGTTCTGCTAGGGTGAAGGTACGATCTAAGTCGGAAGTTTCAGGGCCTTTGTAGAGTGGGTAGTTCGACGCAAATGGTGTCGGAATGTACAAATCCTGTAGTGTCTGAGTCATCTGCGCGGAGCCCTGAAGAATGAGATATTTAGCTATGGTTGTTAAAGGAGGTGGGTGGGTACATAGCAGGCATCGTAGTGGGATCCATGCGGATTTAAGGTGGACGGTTGCGTTGATTTTGTGACACACGTTCTATAAGTTCGAGATATCTAAGTCGTTACAGTGCTTACTGATGTCCGCGGTGAGGTTGTCTAATTGTTCTCGAAGTTGATGATTAAGGGGCTGTTGGCTGAAGAGTCTCAAAATACGTTTCCGTCGTTTTCAGAGGCGCATCAGGTAAAAATCAAGTTGTCTTGACGGGATTGTTGTGCTTTCTCTTTTTTGTGGCCTGTGCTTGAGCTTGCTTTATTGAGCGTATCCAGGCCTCATATGAGTCTGACTGGTTCTCAGGGGAGGCCAAGATGGTACGAAAGGTGTTCTTCTTGGTGTGCTTAATGGAAATAAAGGCGGTAAGTGTTATAAAAAGAATAAAATGATCACTGAAGATTCTTTCCTGGGTGTGGCCCTAGGTGCCTTCAATTCGACCCTGGAGCATGCGAGGTGCGGAGAAGTGGATTGTTTCCGACCAGTGCCCTCTGTTGTCAGGATGTCGGAGTTGTTCAAAAGGGTGAAGTGGTGTTCTGAAATGTAAGAATGTAAAATTCACCCTCGGCGGAGCGTGGACCAATATCCCCAGATAACATCCGGTGGATTAAAATCTCCGCCCAGGAGAAGCCTCTTATGTAGATGTCAACTCCGCAGCAAATTCAAAGAGGGTGACTGAAAAAAGAGTAAGTAAACAGGCGAGCTGGTTTATGTCACACATTATGACAAAAACCAAGGACGGCGCACGAAGAAGGGGACAAGCACTTGTGTACGAGAGAAGGTCATCACCGCGGTTCAACGTCACAAGACGTGTGCAGATTCCGGGAGTCGTGTGTGTTGTCTTGCGTGGGAGATGAGGTCGTTGCTTTGAATGGAGGTCATGACGCGTTGTATCGTGCTGGAAGGCCACAAAGACGAGTGCGAATTCCGGGAGCCGCGTGCCTGAGAGATGATATTAAATGGTTTTGTCAAAGTTTAGTACCAGCGTTTGAGACGTTTTGTGTTTGTCCCCTTCTTCGTTAGTCGTCTCTGTTTTTTTCAAAGAGGGGTTTGCATAAACGATGTTCTTTGAGGGGATTGTAAAAGTTGAGAGAGCAAATGGGTTTCTTTGTAGGGGAGGGATGATAAGCACATGCCACTAGAATATGTGAAAGTGCCGAGGGAATGTCCAGCGGTTCCGACTGGAGATCTCGTTTGATGTATGTGGAGGCTAGGGAAGCCTCGTTATGGTTGGCGTGTACGACTCGGTAGCCTGCGACATTTACCGCGTGACGTGTTTCCTGGAGAAGCAGAATCTGGGGTTGGGAATTGAAGGTAAGAAGCTAGTGTTGAATGGGAGTACGATTGGTTTTGATGCTTCGGCAGTTCCATTGTATGACAAGGAACTCTGTATCTTTGATTATTACCGTCTTGTGGTTAGGCCGGGGGTGTGAGGGGGTGGTTGTGGAAGAAGAGCGCTGTACTCTTTCCTTCCACAGTAACCATTCAAAAAAACGTAAAAAGCGAAATCGTCCAAAATCTTCTGGCCTCATCCCGGTCGATGTCATGCCACCACCTGGCCTCGACGAGGTCCTCCATACAGCTCATACTTCATCAAGGCGGGCTACCCAAAAGACTTACTCGAGACCCGATTAAAGTGCATTTTGACTGCTCAAGCCACCTGCACACAACCTAAAAGCAGGCCTCGCCCATCCCGCTCTGCGTGCATCCTGCCTGGGCGTTCTACAGAATGCTGGCAGTATCACCGAATAAATAAATAAATAAATAAAATACGTGCGCAACGTTTCTCACCAGGGGCTCCGGAAGTATATCTGATGAGTGGGGGCGACGTCTTGGGGCTCATGTCGCATCGTGTAGTTCACCTCTCTCTCTCTCTCTCTCCCTCTCTCTCTCTCTCATATATATAATATATATATATATATATATATAAACAAACATATGCAGATGAATGAACCGTACTTAATCTAATGAATCAAAGAATCAAAGTTTTCAGGAACCCGCCGAAAGCCAAAAATTGGCGGAGCCAGGATTTGAACTCTGGGCCTCCCAATGTCCGGTCGGGTGTGCTAACCTCTACACCACTCCACCTTGGCTTTCTGGCGTTTCCTATCTGTCTTATTAATGCACAAGAAACGAAATGTATCCAATTGGAGGTGTTCTGGACATTGGGAGGCCCAGAGTTCAAATCCTGGCTCCGCCAATTTTTGGCTTTCGGCGGGTTCCTGAAAACTTTGATTCTTTGATTCATTAGATTAAGTACGGTTCATTCATCTGCATATGTTTGTTTATATCCCCTCGGAGACCACGTGCGATGACGTGAAAGTGCCCGTATTGTATATATATATATATATATATATATATATATATATATATATATATATATATATATATATGTATATATATAGGTATATTCTTGTGATTTGGACACTGGAGGACGAAGAGCAGCGGCACGAAGGAGCGCGTGCTGTGATCGTGGCGCGAGGGAGCGAAATACGATCTCGGGGTGAGACAGGGGACAGCCATGGCGGCGTAAGCCGCAGAGCACCGGCTTGAATAAATGGTACCACCACGACTTCGGGCCCTGCCTCCCGACAGGCTGTAAGCGAGAGCACCACAATATATATATCAACGACCACTGACGAAGCACAGTGCAGAGAATGAAGGCTGAAGTCTGATAGAATCTTCGGATATTTATTAGTGAGAACACACTTATTGGAGAAACAATGAAAAACAACTTTAAAAGAAACGGGTTAACAAGGCTTCCAAACAAAGAATACATGTGACAAACTACTGATGCAAACATACATACATACATACATACATACAATATACACATATAAAACATATAAAACACGATGCACCAAATTCAAAACCCGCACTTTTCCTTCTACTTCGGGTCACACACAATAAATTTTTTTATATACTGAACGGTGCGCCATCATGGCAAACGAAACGTGGCTGCCCGTTCAGTTGTCCTGTTAACAAACTCGTTGGTTATTTCGTCTAGCACCAGTTCCGCGGTCCTGCCCTTGTGGACATGTAAGAGTAAAAGATGCGTTAGTCTGCTTTGTGTCATACGGCTGCGGAGGTACGTTCTAATTCGACGTAAAGCACTGAATGACCGCTCGCCTGAGGCTACGAATGCAGGAATGGACAGTAAAAGCTGGACGTACTTAATAATTTCATCAAATATTTCCCGCACCCCCTCCGACGTTTTCTGTAGGACATCTATGATGCTTTCTTCTGTTACTGTGTCCACATCGGACAGAAGAGATGGCAAGAGCATAAACTGTGCTGAAAGTCGAGATAGCACAAAATCATCAACGTGTCTTCCTAAATTCTTTCGCAACTCATCTGGTGTATACTCTTGCCCCCTGGCAGCATTTGACAACGTCAGCTCAAGATTAACCAGCTTATCCATACCGGGCTGCTTAAACCGGCGGTGGATTTCACACGTTATCTGGTCAAGGGCCGCGAAAAACTCCTTCCTCATTCTTGTCTTGGGGTCAAGTGCAGCAGGTTTAGAAGGCTTCTCTGTGAGCTCGAGCCTTTTTGGTGGTCTTGTAGGCCTTGTCACCTGAGGCTCTTTCAATCCTATCTGCGTGGCAGTTGACTGAGTTTTTTGCCACAGTTCGTCAAAGGCCGGTTCTGAGCGTAGGCGGGAGATCGCTTCACCCAATGCCTCGGCAGCTTCCTTTGCGTCAGCCGCGCGGAGAGCTGGGCGTTGCAGCGCCTTTGCAACTTCTTCACATGGGCCAAACAGCGCTATTGAAAATATAATTCCGAATAGCGTCTCGAATTTTTTCATGGATTTTGAATATCCTTGTAAGGCAGCCCTGCAACTTTCCGTCGTTGAGCGCGGTGTCTGCGTTAACTCATTCAGATATTCTTGAATTCTGCTATAGTATTCGCGAAACCTCCTCAGTAATTGTACCCTGACCGTCCACCTGGTTGGGCAAAGGGGCTGCAGACTTCTCGGGCTCGAGTCAACACGCTCAGGTATTTCATGACACGGAGGGCTGTCAACACTAACGAACACGCTCCGCCTCTTATGTGAATCCAATATTAAATTGGAGATGTCTTTCACGATGCTTAGGGCGTCGTTTATTACGTCGCAACTTTTGCTGGCTTCCTGCAAGACTAAGTCCAAGGAATGGTTACTGCAGTGAACATAAAGGGATCTGGGCTCAGCGTCGCAAATTTTGTTTTGTACTCCGGACAAACGTCCGGACATATTAGCAGCTCCATCGAAACAATGTCCGCGCAAGTTCTGAAATTCAAGACCGATTCTTAAAATCATATCTGTCAGGACTTTGTAGTACTGAGAGTCAAGCGGTCTACCCATCGCACACATAATGTAAACTGCTCTTGTCCTGTGATATCTGTAGTCCCATCAGCAATGATACCAAAAAACGGGCTCGACCTCACGTCCTTCGCGATGCTGCGCTGTACATTGTGTGCCATGATCTGTATTATTTCGTTTTGCACATCAGTGCTCAGTCATTTGTCTCTCCTCGTAAGCCATCTTTTAAGTGCTGGCACGTCTTTAGATCGCTCTTCTAGAAGATCTATGAAGTTGCCGTCCTATTTTGTGTGCCCCTGTAACGCTTGACCTGAGCGACAGAAATAACGGATAGAGCTGACTATGACGCGCAGCGCCATCATAGATTCTTTCTGCTGCTTCTGGTTCTGCGTAGATAGAAGCTGCACAACGCGAATTCCTGTTGCTCTGGAGAGGCTACGGTTTAGAGCATCTACATGAAATTTGCTTTCTCATGGCGTTGCAGCCTCTCGGCACCTTTCTTCCAGTTGTTAAAGCCCGTCTTCATAAACGAGAACTCCATAGCTCGTGTGTTATCTCCAACTTCATTACGTAAAGCCTCACGGCACTCGTGGCAGAAAACTACCCCTTAGCGAAAACTAAGACGTTTGAAATATACCACATTCTAATTTGAGTATATTTGAAGTACAGCTCATAATTGTAAGTACACAAAAAATATACCGAAAATACACACTCCTTTTTTTTTTACTTAGTTCTAAAATATATTTCTGAAAATAGTTTTAAAATGCCTTTATTTAAACTACATTTGAAGTCCTCTTCATGCGTTCTGAAATATGTAAATACTAAATTAGTAGGCACAAAATACCTTTTAATTAGATTTCTTAAAATATTAGTTTGTTTCATGCAAAATATACTACAACCCTAAAAAAAGGCAGCGATCAAATATATGTGCAGAATGCTCTTAAAATACCTAGAAATTGTAAATACTGTTCTGTTATACCCTAAGTACGTTTTGACTGCAATAATGTGGTAGTTTGACTTAAACTACCAAAGTATGAAAAGCTTGCCTATCAGAAATTCACTTCAAGCAGATGTGGAGTACATTGAACTGCCTAAATACAACATTTGATTAGTTTGTCAATTGAGTTGTGCAGCATCAAACGGATGAATCAGAGAAGTTTATGTTATTGTTTTTTTTTCTATCAAAAGCACACCTGATGAGTTTCTTGCACACCAATCACAAATGGGGTTCGGGAACTACAACCACAATACTTGCTGATGCTGGAAAGCTTCAGCAAGAGCAGTGAGCAGATATGTTTGGCGTGGAATTGTGTTAGCGCATGCGTTAGTTCACTGAATGTGTATACTCGCCATTGTATGTGATGTGAGTAGTGACTTTAATATAGTGACGTTAATGACCGTATTAAATAGTCAACTAGTAAAGAAAAGCAAAATTACTATTTTAAAGTGAGAAACTAGCTTGACTCGCTTCATCCTGTGTGGTGCTATGCAGAGAAGCAATAACATTTCTTCTAGAAGCCGTTTTTGTGGATATTGTTTTAGCGACTGCGCCAAACGCCAAATTATTATTAGTTGTACCAATGCTTTTTAGTAAGAGATGTCGTCCACGAACTTCAAAACACTGTTTCTCATTTGACAGACTCCCTAGGAGAAGATAGAATACTTAGAACCTTAATAAGTGCAGAGCTGGTCACCGGCCAAATGATTACCTTAAATATGTAGGCTATATAAGGCTTAAGAGCAGTCAACGGGACTGTGATTCAGGTGTCCAGTGCGTCGTGGTCTTTGTGTTTGTGTTCGTTTCTGATGTGTAGTTGTGGGATGTATTTAGTAGAGTCTTCAAATACTACACAAAAATGCATTTACTAACAAAAAAATAAAAAAATTGTGCAGCCGCTTTTTAGGACACAAATGACATCTTGATGGGGAAGGAATTATATTTTTGGTATATCTAAAATATTTTCTGATCAATATTTATGATATATTTTAAACACATTACGTGCGTATTTCGAATGCGGACAAAATAATACAGAATGAATACAAAATGAATATTCATATTCAATATATTTCAAATTCGTTTCAAGTACGGCCTCTTTTTTGCTAAGGGACATCATGTTCAAAGTCGTAAGACAGCCATAGAAACCTCTCAAACCACTCGTGGTGACATGAGCGACCGTCTTTGTTCTTCGGAAATTTGTAGCTTTTCCTAGGCACAGCTCGCAAACACGGCATATCTCTATCAGAGTTTTGGTTGCCGCTTTGTATAGATGTCTCGGAGTATGTCGGTGCTCTTTCCGTCTCTGTAGCTCGACGCACAGTGTGTGATGCTTTTGTCTCCTGTGATTCTACAACAGAAAACGGAAGAGAAGGTTAAGCCAGTGTTCTACTTCGGTGATAAAACGCTGTTCTAGGTTATTAACGTGGTATCTTACCAATAGAACAGTCCGTCGAGCATGGCAGAAGCTCCGAAAGGACATTGACAGCCGCTGATTCACTCTCCTTCCCATCTTCCGTGTCTGTAGTAATGGCCGAATTTTCTGGAGTCAATGTAATATATATATATATGCATATATATGTCATGGCATTAAATTTTCAGTCCCCTAGCTTGGTCTCATAACAAGTCTGACTCGCCATCGCTTACCATGAGTCGGTCCCACCGCATGTCCCCTTGATTGAGGAACGTGACTGTCAAGGCACCTTTCTTCAGCGGCATCTATTAGAAATACAAATGCTCAACCTACTCGAAAGGAACGGCAAATAAAATATTTCTGAGAAGACAAGTAAGTACCTTGATCACTAGTTTCAGTAACGTGTGCACGTTTTGGAGCAGGGAGGAAGAATGTGCTGATTTTCTTTTGCCCTTTCTTCATCATAAATATAGGCTGCTGCGACCTGCACGAACCTGCACATTCCAAAATTGAAATACATTGAAATAGATTGCAAAATCAACAAAGTCATTATGCGTATTGCTTGGAGTCGTGCCTTTACAAGACCGTTCATGATAAAATAGAAAGCGCGCAAAAAACAAGGACGAAAAAGAGACACGTACGACAAACAAGCGCTTACTCGCAACTGGAAGTTCTATTAAAAGTTGGGAAAACACGCAGATGATTCCTTTCGCCGGCTGCACATGCGCCATTCAATTATCCCCACCCCCTTACCGGTTCTAATATAAAAAACGGAGGAACCATTGTTTGTTACCACCCCCCTAACGTGCGCGTGGCACTGTCGCAGATAGGAATGCCTCCTCAGCATCTGTCAAAGCAAGTGACGGGTGACTTGTGCAGCCATCAACCAATGTTTTGATAATAAAAGCCTCTAAAACCCCCCTTGCGTTCTGCTTTTTAAATTGTCCTAAAATACTTGTTTCTAAAACCAGGAGCACATTCACACCTGCTGCAGTGGACTGCTAAGTGGCCATACGGAGTGGTACGAAGAAAGTTGCAGTGCTCTCTCAGTCTATCATTAATACAATGTCCAGTCTGGCCCACATACGCCTTACCACAAGACAGTGGTACGCAGTACACAACGCCGACTCGGCAGTTGACAAACTGATTTGCATGTTTCTTTCCACATGAAAAAACACCCATTTTCTTCTCTGACACGGGAACCTTCCTGCACAACTGCATCAATTTCTCTGGTGCGCTGAAAACAACTGGCACATCATACCGCAGATCGACGTTCTTTACATTGTGGGGGACACCATGGAGGTACGGAAGCACAACTGGCCTGACAAATTTCGTGGTACCCGATTTTTTGGCCCCTTCAGACGTTTTAGTAAAACCCCCGACACTTCCTCCAGCACCCGTGAAGGAAAACCTGACTCTTTTAATTTTTTTAACTAGTCATGAAAACTCTTTTTCACACCGTGATGGCATGACTTGACCAATGCCGATCCTAAGCAAGACACCGCGATACTCCTCTTGGCGAGTTTGAGTGTGCAGACTCAAAGGGTAGGATCCCTTTCTTCGAACGGGGACTGTATGACAACACACATGGTTTCGCATCAAAGTGAAAGATCTAAAACTTCCAGACGACCGTCAGAAAGGGCTTCAAAAGTAAAATTAAGCCCCTTTCCCATGTCTCTGAAAATGGACTCACACGTTGAATGGCATCCGTTCTGTCAACGTCATCGACAAAAATCAGAAATCGTCTACATATCTAAACACTCTTTGACACCCTCACTCTGCAGGGGCCTTCTAGAGAAACGTCAAGCTGGCCAAGAAAGATATCGCTCAGAACTGGAGCTACATATGAGCCGATGCAAATGCCATCCTTTCAAACAAAAATTCCCCCTTCCCACTCGACCAGCATATACTTCAGTAAAAATTGGAGTAGCTCTAAGAAACTTTCACTCGATACTCCGCTAGAGTTCCTGAACTTCACCTCACCGGTGGCTTCGATGCAGTTATTCACTGCTACTAACAAATTATTTGGGGGAATAGAGTAAAAAAAATGCACGACGTTCCACAGAAAACGTCCTACATGAAGTTTCTGTCGTCGTTGCCCCTCGGACCGCGAGCACCACTTCGCGAAATACAACGGCACTAAAGTAGCCGGTGATGGCAGCCGGTGATAGCAGCAGAAAAGGAAGTAGCGTGGTAGCTTACCGTGTCATTGAAAGGTGATCCCACCTTGCTCCACGGAGTCTTGCTCTGACAAAGGGAAGAGGACCAAGCGGGCGGCCGGAGCGTGTTTTTAACACGAAAAGCTTTATGCCGGGGTTCAAGATGAACTTCATGTAACGGATGGGACGTTCGGCGCCAACTAGAACGCTGGCGCACCAATAAATAGACTTCCATAAACATGGAGACACAGAAAGGGAAAGAAGAATCTCAAACGCCTCAAGCAAGACGACCATTGAGTTCCACCAGACAGCTTAAGCCACTCCCCCCCGGCAACACTCACGAACGACCTCCAGACGGCTGAAGCCTAAGCCCAATTATCTACTTTCAAGCCAACCCTTCCCGAAAAAAAAGGGGTTTGCTGGTGGTATGGGAAGGAAACTGCGAGGAGGGTTCTTTCTAGATGGAGTGCTCATTCGAAACTCGTGAAAGGGGGAGTGGTAGGCGCACTTATTGGTAATGCACTGAAGAAATCTTGTTTTCATTGTGTCGGAAACGCTTTCGGCGTTCAAATCAAACGTCTACTAAATGTACATAGACAGTTTGTACTTTCTTGGAGGACCGCTGAGAAAGTTCAAGAAAAATCCCATCGCAGTAGTAATCGGATGCGAGAGTTTTTGCTTGTTTGAAGGGCATGTCAAATTTGGCGTTGTGGGAATTCGGGAAGGGTTGGCTTGGAAGTAGATAATTGTGCTTAGGCTTTTGCTGTCTGGAAAACGTCGTGAGTGTTGTACCGGGGGGGGGGGGGGGGGGGGGGGGCGGGGGTGCGGGTGTATGTAGTGTGGCGGGTCCCTTTTCAAAAGGGTGGTCGTTAGTCGTCTTGCTTGAGGCGTTTGAGATTCTTTCCTTTGTGTATCTCCATGTCTATGATAACTGTATAACAAAAACGGCTTGACA
>JABSTQ010001168.1:0-81253 GCA_013358835.2 Ixodes persulcatus | reverse complement strand
GAACCGCAAAAAATGAAAGCCGTTTACAACTCCCTGTAACGCCGGATTAGAGCGCAGCTCTTGAGGAGGAGGATGGAAGGGTACTGAGGGATAAGATGGTAGGGTACTGAGGGATAGGTGACTCCCTGAGGTCACGTGACCTAGGCGGGGGGGGGGGGGGTCGCGTGACCTCAAGGGGGGTCACGTGACCTCAGCGGAGGGTCACGCGACCTCAGGGGGGTAACCCTCATGACCCTCGTGAAGGTAACCCTCGTGAACATCGTGCGGGTAACCCTCGTGACCCTCGTGAGGGTAACTCTCATAACCCTCGTGACACTCGTGAGGGTAACCCTCGTGACCCTCATGAGGTAACCCTCCCCTTAGCGAAAACTAAGACGTTTGAAATATACCACATTCTAATTTGAGTGTATTTGAAGTACAGCTCATAATTTTAAGTACACCAAAAATAGGCCGAAAATACACACCACTTTTTTTTTACTTAGTTCTGAAATACATTTCTGAAAATAGTTTTAAATGCCTTTATTTGAACTACATTTGAAGTTCTCTTCATGCGTTCTGGAATATGTAAATACTAAATTAGTAGGCACAAAATACCTTTCAATTAGATTTCTTAAAATATTAGTTTATTTCATGCAAAATATACTCCAACGCTAAAAAAAAGGCAGCGATCAAAAATATGCGCAGAATGCTCTTAAAATACCTGGAAATCGTAAATACTGTTGTGTTATACCCTAAGTACCTTTTGAATGTAATAATTTGGTAGTTTGACTTAAACTACCAAAGTATTGGAAAGCTCGCCTATCAGAAATTCACTTCAAGCAGATGTGGAGTACATTGAACTGCCTAAATACAACATTTGATTAGTTTGTCAATTGAGTTGTGCAGCATCGCACTCATGAATCAGAGAAGTGTATGCTATTGTTTCCTTTTTTTTTATCAAGAACACACCTGATGAGTTTCTTGCACACCAATCACAAACGGGGCTTGGGAACTACAACCACAATACTTGCTGATGCTGGAAAGCTTCAGCAAGAGCTGTGAGCAGATATGTTTGGTGTAAAATTGTGTTAGCGCAATGTAAGTTCACTGAATGTGTATACTCGCCATTTTATGTGATGTGAGTAGTAACTTTAATGTAGTGACGTTAATGACCATATTAAATAGTCAACTAGTAAAGAAAAGCAAAATTACTATTTTAAAGTAAAGAAACTAGCTTGACTCGCTTCATCCTGAGTGGTGCTATGCAGAGACGCAATAACATTTCTTCTAGAAGCCGGTTTTGTGGATATTGTTTTAGCGACTGCGACAAATTATTATTAGTTGTACCAATGCTTTTTACTAAGAGATATCGTCCACGAACTTCAAAACACTGTTCCCCATTTGACCGACTCCCTAGGAGAAGATAGAATACTTAGAACGTTAATAAGTGCAGAGCTGGTCGCCGGCCAAATGATTACCTTGAATATGTAGGCTATATAAGGCTCTAGAGCAGTCAATGGGACTGTGATTCAGGTGTCCAGTGCGCCATGGTGTTTGTGTTTGTGTTCGTTTCTGATGTGTAGTTGTGGGACGTGTTTAGTAGAGCCTCTAAATACCACACAAATACATTTACTAACAAAATCCAAAAAAAAATGCAAAAATTGAGTAGCCGCTTTTTAGGACAAAAATGACATCTTGAGGGGGAAGGAATTATATTTTAGGTATATCTAAAATCTTTTTTGATTAATATTTATGATATATTTTGAATACATTACGTGCGTATTTCGAATGCGGACAAAATAATACAGAATGAATACAAAATTAATATCCATATTCAATATATTTCAAATTCGTTTCAAGTACGGCCTCTTTTTGCTAAGGGTCGTAACCCTCGTGAGGGCTACGAGGGTTACTCTCACGTGAGGGTAACTCTCATAACCATAGTAACCCTTGTGAGGGTAACCCTCGTGAGGGTAACTCTCATAAACCTCGTGACCCTCGCGAGGGTAACCCTCGTGACCCTCGTGAGGGTAACCCTCGTAACCCTCGAAAGAGTAACCCTCGTAACCCTCGTGAGGGTTACGAGGGTTGTTACCCTCACGAGGATCAGGAGGTTTACCCTTGTAACCCTCGTGAGAGTAACCCTCCTAACCCTCGTGAGAGTAACCCTCGTAACCCTCATGAGGGTTACGGGGGTTACGCGCGGTTACGCCGACGCCGCTCAAGCCGGAAACGGGCGCCTAAGAGCTGCGCTCTAAAACGTAACTTCCTTACCGGCTGATGATAAGGGCCATCGGAGCACGACCAACTGTTTGTCGTGATTTGATCGGACGCGGGTTGGTAAAGATTTGAAAAACACGAAAAAATAAAACATGTAGGGACGAAGACAGACTGCGCAGATTTTTGTTGACATGGGATGTAAGATCAAACACATTATTCTGTCGGATCAAATGGCTTTGTTGAATTAGGGTTAGCTCGCAAGGGTCAGCCGGTAGGTTCTTCGGCGAGCAGTCAGCTTTCTGCGATGCGTTTTAATCATGAGCGCAGGCTCGAACAATGTAGGCAGCGGCGCCAAATAGATTTGAAACGAAGAAATAGCTCGGACGCGTGGAACGAACATAGAGATCACATCACAGGAAAACGCAAACCGTTCGACGACGGTTCGCAAGGCACGATGTTTCTCCGGGCGCTGAACCACGACCAAGTCGCGCGTTGAACAGGGCCAAGGGGACCGCGTCTATTTTCATGCTCCTATTGGCCATGACGTCACCAAATTTCATCCAATAAAGTGCGCGCCGAAGTTCTCTCTAGCCGGCGGTCGCTCGACTACAGCTCGACATTACGCCGTCGGCCATAAAGATTCATCGCGATCGCGATGCAGCTCACGCGTTGCGATCATCTAAATTGTGTCACTTATGTGAAAAGACAAGATTCATGCGACCTAAACTTGACACCTGTAATTGTATTTAGATTGTACCGAATTATAAATTTTCATAAGTTAAAAATGTTGCTTTTACAAGAACCTCCGGTGTGGCGTTGCGCATTTCCCTCGAGGGACATTTTTTGGGTACAAATCCCGATGAAGTTACAACTCAATCGCCACTCTTCGTCGACGTCATCCACGCGCCGCGATGAAGTTCCCTGCCAGTTGAGTTCGCCGCCGATTGAGATTAGGCTCCTCCCACCGACGACGTCACGATGAAGTTTCTCCGTCGTTTTTTCCAGCATAGACAGAACGCTATCGGGTCGTTCGCGTCGCGCCGGCTTTTTTGGCACGCCACCGAAACTCTTTTCGAGTCAAGGCTATCGGCGCGCAGGCAGAGTAGCGGCTTCTTCGTTGCGGAGGGCTTAGCGGAGGGGGAAACCCGGTCTACGAAAACTCCCTAATGGTTCCATCAGATCGTAGCGCTGGCAGCAGTAAAGCGGAGTATAAAGGCCCGTGAACTTAAAGTGTGACGTCATCGCACCACGACCGAGTGCCGGCGCAAATGGAACACGAGTGGTAAGCCAGTGTGCGGCTGGCACTCGTGTCGCAGGCGCGCGTTGCCGAAAAAATAAAAAAGCAACAAGATACGTTATTCGTTACTTGTAAATAAAAAAACGCATAAACGGACTTACGGTACGTTGAAATGAAAAAAAAAACAAAAAAAACGGCGTTACATACCGATAAAAAAAGTAACGCACGTTGCTTTTCGTCGTTCGTTAATATCTATGAATTGAAACTTCTTACTGTTTTCACGTTAGAAGTATGCGTAAGCTCTATATCTAAAAAAAGTATAACGCTCATGCAGAATCGAATATAATTACCTTACCTTGTTCATGGTTCTACTTAAATGCTCGTGAGAAATATCGCGAAATAAAAAGGCAAACACGCAAGAGTTCATATAATTTGGTGCCTAGAAACACACAAAAAAATATAATGACTTTTTTTAAGATGTAATTAGTTACCTAACAACGTTGCGCGTTACTCTAAATCAGTAACGCAATTACGTTGTCCAATACTGTCTTGAAAAGAAAAAGAAATTCGTAACGAATATGCCCACCGAAAAGCTTTTCTTTTTTTTTTCAAGTGAGCGAGCGCGTGTGTTTGTGTGCGTGTGTGTATGTGCGTGTGCGTGCGTGCGCATGCCAGCCAACAGGTGAGGTGAAGGAAATAGGAAGCGCGTGGTTTGCTCCTTTCGCGTGCGCGTCGGCCTTTAACGTTATTGTGTCCGGTGGTCTGTGGTCTGCTGCTCTTCGCTTTCGCTGCCTAAAGCATCTCAACAATGTCAAAAAAGAATGTCCCAAATAGCATGCTGATTCGGCAATGGACCCCACATTCCTTTTGCTGCTCGACTAACGGGGATATGGTCTTCTGTCAACCGTGAGGTAAGCAGGTAAGAAGACACCCTTAGGTACCTTGTTTCGGAGAAAAACAAAAATTTGATCGAACGACGATTTAGCGAATGGAAACGAAACCACGACGTTTTATTGAAGGACGCTGTAGCGAATGGCAGCTTCGTTTCACCTGATCGACAGCAAGGGGTAGCCGCGCCAGTTTAAAAGCCTAGCTCGTCACCGCCGAAAAACAGCCTATTCGCTAAAATGGTATTCGCAAAAACGTTAGTCCGCTCAAATATTTTCTAATCGCTAAAACGTCATTCGCTCATATAATATGGACCAAGTAAAACACTCGCATCATTATTAAAGAGATGATGTAGATGTATTTATTTACTGAAAAATTTACTCGTCTATGAGTTTATGAAGAATTTCCTGCGCAAAGTCCACATGCCTCTACAAACCTGTGTCTCCCCTCCCCCCTGTGGCCGAGACAGGCACATACATTTACAATACAGGAGTTTCCTGAATCCTGGCATGACCCTCCAAAAACATATTAAGCAAGTTTTTTATTCGACGGATACCAGTCAAGCACCATGTTTTTCGCGATCCATTAGCCCTGAAAACGAACACAACCGTTGCTATAGTTGCAGCCTGCTGATTGGCTGCTGTGTCTCTTTGTGACGTCAAAGTTAGAAAATCCACCTTGTTCCCGTGATATTAGGATCGCTCTAATAGACCCTTTCCGGAATTCAGTGCCATCTGGTGACTCAAATGGCAGTTTGACTTTTACCGTACTAATGGCGGCGATGAACCTGTGGTTTGCAGTACTGTATGGGGCACCGTCACTTTCGCAAGTCGTCGGTAAATGAGAATGCGCGCGACACTGATCAGTTCTTTTTAAATCTCTTTCAGTGTCGATGGCGAAAAAGATCCAACCAGTCAGAATGAAGCGCCAGCCCACATAGACGCCTTGATAAACTTCTATACATCCAGGGGCTTTGAAGCAGAGTGTGTGCTACTAACAGATTGACTGGGCCCGAGTTAGAAAGTAACGCTTACGCAGCTCTTGCATCCGATTCCTGCTTCACATCGCGCTAACATCTAGAGTGTATAGGCATCGAATCATCTGCTTAGGAGCATCTCCAACTTCTTCCTTCATCACTAAACAGACGGCCGCCATTAGTATAGCACATAGGCCATTTTTCAGATGATGATAGTGATCAAAGTTGCCAGTCTGAATTCCGGAAAGGGTCTATTAACTGTACGCGTGGTATCCAAAGACCAAGCAGAAAAAATATTCTAAGTTAACATCAGCCATTACCGGGCCGTTCGCAAGGTGACTCTAGAAAAAAATTATCTCCGTGATGTCCCGGAGTGGGACCACAACAAGGAGCCAAACAAACTTCTTGACGCTAATTGAAATTTTACCTAATAAATTAACTATACTCAGTAACAAGACAGAAAGCACAGTGTCCTTCAATCGGATTACAGGTAAACTGACGTTGGGGGTGAGGCAACTGAAATACCCCTTATCTTGCGCGACATAATCGGCAAACCAACTTTAGAGAGATGAATAGCGTCCAGTACCTCACGATGCCCCGCATAAACAGCACACACCCAATTTGGACACGAGCCGTAGTTCACCCAACAACACTGCGCCCTGTTACCTATATATGAAGCCACGCTCTCGCGCCAGTAGCTTTGACTGCGTTGCACGCTAAGTATGAAACAGAGTATAAGCGGCAGATAGTCTCACAAGAGTGAGCTTTGGCAGCGGAGCGTATGGCAGCTGTGTGCTCTGATGCTAAACTAAAACCTGAACAAGCTTAAGCTTGCGCAATGAGTAGGTTTCTTCACCATTGTAAAACACTTCTATATTTTAAGTGTCGTTATATTTAAAGGTATTAGGAAGATATTGCTTAAAGACATCCCCGTTCAGGACGGCGCACTACGCTTTTCAACATATCGTTATGTAGTTTTTTCATAGATTCCATTAGAGAAGAAGTGCCACCTGGCACATCACGAAAATACAGCAGGATATCAAGCCGACGCAAAACGCAACGTGCTCTCAACGTCTAGGCAGTCATTTTTGGGAGAAAACCTCAGGGATGGAAAGAAGAACGCATTCTACGCTGACTTGTGCGAAGCCTTCGTCGCCGCTCATATTCCTTGGGCGAAAGTAGAAAACCCTGTTGTCAAAAATTCTTACAAAAATACTCGAGTCATACTGTACCGTTGAAGTCGACTCTGCGAAAGAACTACCTGCGGCCCATGTACGATTAAACACTGAAGAAAATCAGAGATGAACTTGGGGACCCGTGCATTTGAGTCTCCGTAGGTGAAACGACAGATTTGACTGGACGCTTTGTCGCGCACCTCGTAGTTGGGAAGCTTGTAACAGACGAGAGAACAACGCCTTTTCTTGTGTGCTCCAAGACGATAGATAGAACAAATGGGGAGACCGTGCGGCGGCTTATATGCACAAAACTGCCCTCCTCCTGAAGGCTTTCTACCCGCAGATGTTGCACGTCAGCTGCATTACCCACAGCATTCACCGCATTTGTGAAGAGCTATGAAAACACTTCAAGCATGTAAACGATCTCGTTGCTGCTGTGATGGCTCTGTTCCTTAAGCCACCGTCTCGTGTTTGTGCATTTAAGGAACAGCTACCAGGGGTGCCTCTTCCACCAGAACCCATCGTGTCGCGATGGGGAACGTGGCTTAAAGCTGTAGAGTATTGCAGCACTAACTTTGCTGATGTGAAGATGGTCATTAACGGGATTTCAGTAGACGATAGTGTCTCAGTCAGAAAGGCTCAAGATATCCTGCGCGAGGACACTCTCGAAGGTGACCTGGCGTATTAGTGCTCCAATTTCACATTTCCGGCGGACACAATCAAGAGCCTCGAAAGTGCTGGCGAAACTCTGGCTCGGAACATCGGGCTCATTTCGAACGTCCATGAACGAGTCGACGCCCTCCCCGCAGGTCCCGCTGCTGTACAAGTTCGTTCAAAGCTTCAGTCCGTCTTGAGCAAAAATATTGGGTTTTTTGTACTCAAAGAAGTCTCGAAGGTCCTCACCGGGGAAGGGAACCAGAGGGTGTGGAATCATTGAATATTTCTAAGTACAAGTACGCCCCACACACATCAGTTGATGTGGAACGCTCTTTTGAGCATAAAAACTGGTTCTAAGCGACAAGAGGCAGAAGTTTGAACCCAAGAATCTTGAGATGATGCTTGTTTGTTATTTCGGGTGGAACCAGCTGAGCAATAAAGGAAGGAGAAACAGAAAAGACAACCAATCGCTGGACTACCAACTATTTTATTAATTAGTAAAAAGAAAGATATGTATGACATCCGGCACGGGACAAAATACCTTCCGTGCCAAAAAGGAGTCGTTTACAGCATACCGTTAACATGTGGACGATGCTATATTGGAGAGACCGGGAGATGCATAAACGACCATGGACGTGAACATGTGGCCAACGTTAAGAATCTCGCAAAATCAGGACACCTCGATGCCCATTGTCGAACTTGCAAGTGCAAACCAAAGCTTGAGCAAGCCAGCATCATAGGGCACCATAAAAACTAGCTTGCAAGGGAGATGTTGGAGGCCTTGGCTATTGACAACGAAGAAGAAAACTGTGTGAGCTCCGCCTCAATAACCCTGCAACCTCAAGAAAAGCGCTTTCTGAAGGGTGCCCTCCCTGTTAATTATAAATAAAAATTATAAAAACACAATTAAAAAAATTCATATGCATATGATCTAGTAGGAGAGGAGGACGATTTATTAAAATTGTTAGTAGTCCAGCGATTGCTTGTCTTTTCTGTTTCTCATTCCTTCATTTTTCATCTGGTTTCACATGGATATGTATCATAACCAACTAGCTCAACTCATCCCCGTAGTTGTTTGCTATTGTTTTCATAATATTTACCTTTGTTTCTAATTAGACTATGTACAGCATGGGACAGCTTAGTACCGGTGTGGGCTTGAGTCAACTATTTTTTTTGAATGTTGGACAAATTAACTTGTAATTACTATTGTACCCCTTTATTCTGCAGGTCTTTGAATGGCATAGGCCCTAAATGCTTTCAAAAGCGCCCTGTGAATAAAAACTGATTGTGTCTATAAATGCCTATCACGAAGTTTTTAGTGCCTTTTATAGACGCCTAAAAGTGACTTTTTTAGTGCCTAAACATCCGACCTCTAGTAATATCATACATCAGGTTTGAAAGAGGGGCTAGTTGGTAGTCGTTTATGATGAAATAAAAAGCGCGCAAAAAAGAAATGCAAGAAACGGAACAAAAAAGAGGACACGTATGGCAGACAAGCATTTGTCTATCATACGTGGCCATTTTGTTTGTCCAGGTTCTTTGTACGTTTTTTTTTTTATTTCATTATGTAATATGTTAGTTATTTGATGCAGATACGCGCATCGGAAATCTATGAAGGCTCATATCACACCCATACCATTTGACGGAACATTTATCCATCGCAATAACTAAACCATTTAAAACTCTTGTGCTTCGTGAGTCAGACTAGGCCTTGACATACAATTATAGACACTGCTTCCTGTGAACTTGTGCAAAGATCTGTACGTTCCTTCGTGAAAAATCGCAGTGAAAAGTGACTTCCTAAATACAGTGTCAAAAGGCAAAACGTTTCGTTCTGCTGTCACCGTACTAAAGCACGTTTCTCAGTAAAATTCAACCTGCTCTCTTGCTTCTGAGCTAATAGTTAAAAATCAAAGTTCTACCAAATATATATTTTTAATGAGCATTTTCTTCCCGCGTTTCTAATTCATTAACCTTACGGGAAGATCTATTAAAGCTGCAAAAGCTATAAGGTATGTGAACAAGCGATAAAATAACCGTAGCATATTCAATTAACGCGATGTGCAGCTATATTTCTTGTTCATACAGCTTAGCGTAAGGGGCACCTTTTAGGTAGGATGGCTCTGTGTAGTGACAAAGTTGTAGAGGTCGCATAATGGGCACCACTTTAGATTGGACTTGTCGCTATGTCAAACGGTGAGAATACGCAAGGTCTCTTAGAATTGGAAAGGTTTTGTTTTGCAAAAAGTTTCAAAATATTCCTTTACAAATGTAATGCTTCAACAGGATCATATTTTATGGTAAAAATATTTACAAAATAAACTTTAAAATATTTCTCCTGGTAGAATTTCAAGATCACTGACATTTCAGCGTGACGATCAGACCTGTCTGGCGGCGAAAGAAAATGTTGCGGCACTGAAGAAATTGCTACAGGTAGGTTGAACAATCTTATTGCTGGCTTAGTGTAGGACATCAAAATGACCACTGAAATCTAAGCCTTACAAGTTTTGCATGAATGAATAAAATAAATAAACAGCTGGTTTGGACGCGCAGAAGCTATACATAAAGCGATAAAAACTTCCATAATTTTTTTTTTTTTTTAGTAAGTCCGGTATGGTACATTTGTGTGATGTCCACCAAAAAATATATTGTTTCCTATTCGTGCTACCTTTACGTCATCAACCTTGTTTATAATTTTATGTAAAGCAATGTTTCTTGTTAGTTTTCAAGTGCTAAGAAAGATTAATGGTGCAAAGAACATACGTCACTTGTGAAGGGGTAAGGCTGTTTATTTTTTGTAAGCCCTCCAAAAAAGAAATGTGAGAAAAGCATTATGATTACCGTGTTCGCTCGAGTGAGAGCATCACTTCTAATGAACAAGGCCCTTCCGTCTAATTTCGCACGGAACACACTGACAGTCAATCATCGCGTTCTGCATAAAAAAAATTTCAGTAAATAACGAGGTAGAGAACACGACTTTCCGTAAGATTGCGGTCTGAGCAGACAGCACTTTCGTGTGAAGACGTTATTGAGGTCCCATAAATCTCTGCCATTTTTCTGCCGATCGCGGTGACTCGCTATCCTTGTGCTCCGCAGGAAAGCAAGCCCACAGGCTTTGTTCATAAACAGCGCGGCTATTACTTGAACAAATACGGTAATCATTGGATATTATATATACTGCAAAACGCTTAAAAATCTTACTAAATTGTGTTGATGAGTAGTTTTAACGCGATAGGCGCTTAGGAGCTCGTGTCGCAGAAAGTCCAGCGTCGGCGTCAGTGAAACCAAACAATCCCAAAATGCAACGCAGGCAGCCCCGTGTGACGTCACGCGTGGGATGTCACACGTGTCTGTGGTGTCATGAACTTATGAACCCACTAAATTTGGCGAGAAAATTTCCTGCTAAATTTACCGGAATTATGTTTCCACCAATTTTAGGATGGAAAGTTTTTAGCGGAAAAGTTTGCGCTAAATTTAGCGGGTCGAAAGAGTCATGACGTTACAGTCACGTGTCACGTCCCGAATGAAGTAACATGGCGTCACATGTGAAGCTTTGTGACATCACGTGACACGTGACGCTACCGATTAGACCACGCACACACGCTTGCACGGCTTGGGAGCGAGCGCGGGTTTATTGAAAGGCTTTGCGAACGGGGTCCGATAAGGCTATCGCATTCCACTTTTAAAGGCGAAGCTTAAGTGCCCTCCAAGATTTTTTGTAATATATTTCCAATCACATAAGTCGATGAACAAAATTTTGTATCTTTAAGAAAGAAAAAAGACGATGAAGCGTGGCAACGTTTGTATATTTAAGTTCAGTAAACAAAAATAAAGTTAAATATTTTAATGAGAACTGTACATTGCAGATCGATATCTACACTTGGGACATCCTAAAGTAATTGCTGTAAATAAAAGTTTGCGTGTGTAATAAGATTGAACACCGCAGCGCCTGACAATCGAAAACTGCCGCGCAGAAATGATTTCTGTAAGCATGCGGGGATGAAGACTTCATACGCAAGTTTGGATCTTAACGCTTGCAAGTAGTAATACGTTACGTATCTCACAGGCTTTAACATTCTGCGAATTTCGTGCGTCGTGCGTGAAATCGTGGGAGTAATTTAGGCTCAAACGCCGAAATAGGCATTTATAGGCACTATAAAACCACTCTTAAAACGCTTCTTAACTCATGATACGTTCTCATATATAGAAAAGGCACGATAGGGACCAAAGGAACAAAATAGGGATTTGTCTAAAGATCCGGCCTGTAATCATGACGTTCACAGTGTTATACATACTTAAAACCACTCACGAATCATTAGAGAGCTGATAAATATTTCTAGTTAATTGGTCAATTTATCGTGACTATTATTTTCTTACCTAAAGCCGGCCGAGCCTAATGAACACATGGTTAAGACAGCACCCGCAAAACTGTCACCCAGTGTTGTTGTTGTTTTTCTGTTCGAAATAAAAACATTCAGTATAGAAGTAATATTACGGAGATTTCGAAAGGCTTCACAACCAGAAACACCAATTTTTTTTTCTATTTTAGTCAGTTCAGACAATACATTTACCAGAGGATCTGAAGAGGCCTCGGTACCGCTACATAAATGAAATATTAAAATGACAATGAAACTTGTCGACGGCAGAGCGCACTAAAACAAGAAGCGCTCTTAAATAAAATACAATGAATAACAAAACATACGTATCAATTGGATTTATATAGTACACACTTTTGATACTATAAAACAATACTGTAATACTATAAAACAAGGAAGCATACAAAAAAGCAGAGATAGCAAAGAGGATACAACCAGATATTTCAGATCAGTTTGTAACATTTGTGGGCAACAGAGTTTCTTTCATTATGATTTTGTATGTGTTTAGTTATATATCTGACGCAATAAGTGTATGAAGACAACTGTGTGTATTAAGGGAGTTTGGAATGTGAAGGGAGAGTGTTTGTCTGCCCACGTTTGTCCTGATTTTGTGGAGTATATACTTGTCATTTCGAGTGTTTTAATGGTGGTCGGGTCTAGTTCATGCAGATGGATAGCTAGGTTGTTGAAGTCTATGGTCAAGGAATATGTATAGAGTGTAAGGTTATAAATGTAGAGTTGTTCAAAGCTCAAAATTTTATACTTCTAAAAAAGCAGAGCAGTATGTGCATCAAAAGCAGAATTGTGCATTAGACGAACAGATATTTTTCTTTTGTAGTAAATGTAGATGTGTGATATTTGTCTTTGTTGTCTGACCCCAGACAAGAAAGCAGTAGTAAACCTCGGTACACATCAGCGCATAACATAGTTGTTACTTGAGCCATTCCGGTAAAAGATGCATTGCAGATGAAATTAAGCCTATTGATTTTGAGATTTCGTTTTGTATTTTATTTGCATGGTGTGTCCGATTGAGGTGTTTGTTAAACCACACTTTAATAAACTTATGATTATCGTCACGTTCAAATAGAGCTCTTTCGAACTGCAGTTCAATATGTGTATTGTGGGCGCGATTTATTGAGGAAAAAATTACATATTTTGTCTTTTTTCTATTACCGTTTGCCAAAGCCAGGATGGAAGTTCAAATTAATATTTGTTTATTGTGGTCTCTAGTTCGCTAAGATTGGCCCCAGAAAAAAAAATGCATTTGTATCATCGGCATACAGTATTAAAACTTCGGTAAATGGCATATTATATACTATGTCATTTATATAGACCAGGAACAGTAAAGGTCCCAGTATCGAGTCTTGTGGTACGCCATATTTTATTAACCCTAGAGGCGATTTTATGTTATCATAAACCGTATACCGTGTGCGAGATGTAAGGTAACTTGTAACACCCTTATGCGCAGTCCCGCGTATGCCATATATCTCGGGTTTTGAAAGTAGGATGTCATGTTTGATGGAATCAAAAGCTTTTCGAAAATCGATAAATAAACCCATTGTAAAAAGTTGACCTTCAATATTACGTATTATGTTTTTTTTTTAATGTGCAAAAGCGCTAGTTTGGTAGTTTTCCCCTTTTGAAAACCATACTGTTGTTTGATTATGACATCGTATCTATAAAAAAAGTTTTGAAGCCTTTCATTAATTGCTTTTTCAGTTACTTTTGAGAACAACGGCATCACTGATCTTGGCTGTAGTTTTTTAAGTCATGTTTGGAGCCACTTTTACTGATTGTTGAAACTCTCGCTATTTTTAATAGATCAGGAAAAATACCACTTTCAAATATACAAATACATATATGAGTAAGAGGAATTTAAATAATGCTAGATGCAAATTTAATTGGTACTACTTTAAGATTGTCCACCCCGCAAGCTGAATTGTTTTAATGGACATTATAAACATAATTATTTCGTGCTCAGTTGCTGGATAAAGAACGATTGAGTTTGAAATATGGTTTTTTTATGTACTCTTTGCGGTCACCAGGCTGACTTTCCGACGTGGATCACCAGCTGATAGGAAATGAGTGTTAAATCGTGTCGCTAGTTCAGTCCCAGATAACGATTCCCCGTCTATTTTTAAATCGGGTAATCAGTTGTGACGCGGTTTAAGTATAATGATTTCGTCAACAGTTTACCATACCTTTCTTGGATCATTCTGCGCGTCTGCAAACTTACGTAGAAAGAAAGCTTCCTTTGAATTTTGAACATCGGAGTTCAGGCGATTTCTATACTCTCTGAATTCCGTTAAAATAGTGGTATCTCGAGTCTGAACAAAGCGATCGTACATTTTATGTTTTTCACCTGTCCTACAGGAAAGTTCTTGCGTGATCCACGGCTTTCTAATTCTTCTGTTTGTTCTTTTCGACCGTGGAGGAAAAGATGTCTCATAAACATTATTCTGTGTTTCATAAAATAGGTTGTATGACTTATCTGGATTTCTTTCACACCGGACATTTTCCCGGTTCTGTTCTTGTAATAAAGCATAAAATGTATTTAACGCCTCTTCTAATATATAACGGGGTAAGCGTGAAAGAGGTGTGTTATTAACTTTGTTTAATTTAGCCAAAGTACAAAAATGGGCATGTGATCCCTTATTCCAGCGGTTATGACTCCTGACAGTACGTGATCTGGGTGGAAGTTTGTTATGCATGGGTCTAATAATCTAGATGAAGTGGCCGTTACACGGGTGGGAGTTTTGATCCGGTCGAAGCATGCAAAAGACTGGATAAGAGTAGGAAACTCTACTTGATGTGTGTTTTCAACGAGTAAGTCGATGTTTATGTCACCAACAATTATCACTTCGAGACGGAGTGAACTTACATATTGCAAAACAAAGCAAACAAATTCGAAGAATGTACATTTCTTTCCATCAGGAAGCTGTACAGGAGAACAACAAGAATACCTATACAGTTTATCGCAATACAGTCATAATTGGGAATTGATAACGATAGCTCCTTGATTAACTTAAAAGCAACACTATTCTTTATGTATATGGCAACACCACCACCAGTCTTCTGTGGTCGATTTACATATTCACAAGGGTACCCATTGAAACAAACGGTTGCCAGATGCCATGCTATAGACTGCTTCCATAAATCTGTCACCGTGCACGTTGCATTCTGGGAATCTGTGGGCCTGGAGCGGAGCCCATATGGATTTTGCTGTCCACTGATTCCCACAATGCATAACACGGCATTATACTCCGCGATGAGGCCCTTCGAGTTTAGGAATATGTCTATTGCAATCGGAAGAACTAAAAATTCATTGATTTATTTTTTTTTTTGTCAAGCAGCATGATATTTTTAGTGGAAACAAAGATGGCTGAATGTTTAAGTTTTCAGTTGATAATAGTCACTAATAGCTTGAGAAACGCAGGGTGCGACCCATTATAAAAACGCGCCATGCTTCGTGATTGGTCGTTCGGCGTGCTTATCGGCTGATGCAGCAATCTGATTGGCTGATGGACGACAATGAGATGCCCGGCATTCGCTACGCCCTGTGTTTTCTGGAACTGTCGGTTCACCACTCATTATTGGCACCTAGCAGACTCGTGAAGAAAGTACCTTTCCAAATTATGTTAACTTTATGCCAGAAGTGTTCTCGTCGACTGCTGCTAAAGACAACGATTAATGATGCTCAATGCAATCTTACAAACGTTTCACTCGCTCCAGTCAGCCAATACTCACAATGGTGCTCTTTGTCTTGCAGTTTTCTTTACAGTGAGAGAACATCGGGACAGCTCCACAGACTCCTGATGGTATTGAAAGTTGAAATCCTTCTCAACGACGGCATCAAGACCTGATGAAGACTTGCACGGCACCTTCATACACCGAATGCTATTAACTTTGCTGCGGCGGTTAATAGTTGAAAGAAGCTCATCTAAAAACAGAAATCTAAAAATCAGCTAAATTTAGCGGGCGTACGTCCTGCTAAATTTAGCACAATGCCGACATGGGTCACGTGACGCAACGTGACGTCACGGGGCCTCATGGTTCATGGCAATCAGTTATTGAGTCAGGTCATGTCGGTGTCAAGTTGCGGTTCGATGTGATGTCAAGGGGTCACGTCGCGGTGTGCACGTCACGGTGTCATGTATCCTGACGTCATGTGACACCTCGACTTGCCAGCGTGACGTCACGTGGCCTATACGTTACCCATAGTGGCAAAAACACGTGACCGTTGTATCTAGTGCATCGTGCCTCTCCCGCCAACTTTAGCGGGAGGAGAACATTTTACCTTAAGACCTTTTTGACAGCTCATCTAGCAATCAGAAGAGACATCCTATATTTTCTGCAATTAGTTGAATTTGTGCTTGAATTAGTTCTGAAATTAACATCTTGATTTCCCATATGATGTCATGAGTCATACATACTTCCTTCTGAAATATATATAAAATTAGATCCAAATCGTAATTTATGTAACAGTATGATAGACGAATGACTTTCACCTGGAGTCCAAACTATCGAGCAGGCTCGCTTTTTTTTTCATCTGTAAATTTATTTTATAATTCACGCATTTAAAAATCAAATTATTTTAAATGGAATTCTTACCTCAATCTTGCTTTTTAACTTTAACTTTTTAACGCTTTAGACTTTTTACAAACCTGAGTAGCGTTACTGAAATCAGAAGCTGCTACTTTCTATGCGCGATAATCTACCTTGATAACACTAACATTATCTATCCATGCTAAAACGTATATTAAAATTACCTTTTGTGTCTGAAAAAGGTGAATTTTTTGCTTTAGATACAAACATTTTCGCAAAACATTTTACAAAAACATTTCACAAAAAGTTTCAACACGAAGTTAAAAAAGGCCCATGATGTGCAAACAAGCATATATACTTTTCGCCACCAGAAGTTCCTATATCTTGTGTTGAAACCTAACAGTGGTGTATGCGTACTACGAAACGATATTTACCTGTTTTTCTTATTTTCTTCTATTTTCATGCGAGCACGAGTCTTCAATAAGATCAACACACATTGGGAAAAATAGCCATCACTAACTGTTACAAGTTTCAGACGTAAAAACCGAGCAGTTGTCATGGAAATTGATCGTGAATTTTTTCCATATAGCCTATTCTGCAAAAGATATACCTTTCAAAGATGAAAATGGAAAAAAGGCCACGATATGCAAAACAGACACTCTTATCTGCACATCTTAAAAATCTGAAACCAATCGGTCGAACACCAACCTCTGCCCAATTGTACTACCAAACCATGTAATGCCGTAAACTCCAGTTTTCACGTGCTCTCACCGAGCTGAATTCTTATTTTACTCATGCTTATTTGATGTCAAGATGAAGACCATTCCCTCTTCTATTAGCGGCGAGATGTTTTGGTGGCGCCCTCCTACGGTTTCCTCTCGTGATGTCATTACTTCGCGAACAGCAAGTTCGATGGTGTTTGTAATGAGCATGGTGAAAGCTTGAAATCTTTTCACTCTGAAACCAACACTGGCAACACCGTCAAAATTTAAGTTCTTCCATTCCTCTTATTTCCGTCGAAGGGAAATTCTTTGCTGACGTCATAGTCAGCATTCGGCCAATCGTGGAAGGCCGATCACAGCGACGCTTTCGATCGCACACGTCGCCAATACTGTAGTGTACATTAAATATTTTTAAGAAGCGACCAAGCGTTATATGAGCGCTTCAAACACCGGCTGATATCGTCCTTTTTCATAGCCGCCGTGGGGCCTCAGCCTTAAGCTGAGACTACAGCCAAAGCTACAAGCACGAGCTGACCCACGCTCCTGGACTCGGGACTGACTTTTCTAACGCGAGCGCTCGTTCTGCACACGAACGTTTCGAAGCAGTGATCTCGTGCTCTCGCAGTTGTACCATTGGCAGCAGTAGGGAGGAACGGAGACAAAACTGATGAGCGCGTGCTGACAGAGAGCTTCCATAGTAATTTTTCAACGTGCATTCCGCACCATCGAGACTGCCTGTCTTTAGCTTATAAATGTTAGCTCGTTCTGAGCATGCGCTCTAAGCTTCGCCTTCAAATCTGGCGTCCAGTGAATACCTGGAGGCGCCGCGCACTCCGTATGCATTTTTTTCTTCAGTTAGGTTAGGAGTTTGTTGCAACGGATGATTTGTAACTTTAAGAGATATGTCGCATGATCGTAGCAAGTTTATAATTGTAATGTATTTTTATTTTCATGACTCCAGAAACGTAAACGTTTGTTCCTCCCTGTGGTGATCTGCGCACTCAACGGGTCAAACAAGACGACGAGTGAACGCGTGGCCGTGGCTGGTTTCTAGGTGCGCGTAGGAATAGCTCGGGAACGGTGGCCAGAGGTATACAGGAGGTGGAGCCGGGCGTGGAGGAGTACGGAGCTGGTAAGACCGATCGGTACTAATACTTTAAAAAAATAAAAGCTTTTTAATTGGTTCTTCGACGCCCCAAAAACCCTTTCAACTCGTGAAGAACGGTTTCGCCTCAAGCACTATCGCCCCCTGGCGCACTAGGAGAACAACTGGGCAATGAATAACTTTTCCGCATCAAAAAGCGAGCTTAAAAAAAAAACTCATAAATTCTTTATAAAGAACCTTTTTAGAGGTTGCTTAAAATAACTTTTCAGCGTGCAAAATGTGGCAAAGGCGAAGAACCCCTAGGATTTATTTTACTACCAAATATTTCGCTAGAAAGACCATAAGAAAGATGTCCACGACGTATGTCAGTATAGCCGCAGTCATCCCAGAACGAACACGTTAAAACGCAAAGAACTATCAACGACGACATATATCTTTAGGGACTATAGCTTCATAAAAACAACGCATTCAAAGTAAGGAGAAAATGACGCATTATTCTCGAGCCGAGGTAGCGCGTTCCTTTTGACTCGTAGTGGCTCATAACGTAGTTAGGTTATTTTTTGAGCGAGTAATGAGTAACGATGTTTACACTTCCTTCATTTCAGTGACGTCTACGTGTTCGAACACGACAGAACCGCGCGGCCGCTTTGCCGCGCACGCGACCGCGTGTTCTTCACCGTGATTGGCCAGCTGTGATGACGCGGGTGCACGCACTCGTTGAGGGAGAGGGCGGTTACGATGGGGAAAGAGAAAAACGAAACCGAGGTAGCAGCTATCGACGGCTGCCCCAGGGCGCTCCTTCCACACTCAAGCAGGGGCAGAAAGTATTCTGTCGCAAGAGAGACTCGAACCACGCACAGCTCGTATTGTTGTTTTTTTGCGGGAGTGCGTAGTTGAGACAAACGTCGTCCACGCGTCCGATTATGAGCTGACCCCAGTGGTATTATAGACTAGAGGTTGTTTTTTTTACTCTGAATTGACTGTCCGAAGTCGGCGATGGCGCCGTCAGCGCTCGCGCAGCTGATCCCAGGTTTGGTGCTGACCAGTGTCCAGGTAGCCGCGAATGTGGCATCGAGTTTGACCGGCGTCGGCGGGTACGACGACTCCGAGGTGTGCACCGACATCGTAAGTCAAAACTTCGGCGTGATTTGGTCGTTCGAATGGCTGATCTTGATTGACGAGAAAGCGCGGTGGCATGTACATGGACGCGGCTCGAATAATATGCTTCTCTGAAGTTTCGCGTAGAGACGCGACCAGGCGCGAGCCTGCGTATATTCACTGGAACAGTGGGAACGGTAGGGCGACGTTTTTGGACGCCTTGCCCCCCAGCATGGAGGACCTTGGACTTCCACCGTGCATGGCCGTCGCGTGCACGCTCGAGACTCGTGACACGCCGGAGTGTTATCGAAGCTAAGAAGCTGCGCGCTGTACGCGGGACAACGGAAAAAAACTCCCTGCCGTTCTAACCCTGCCACCGACAACAGTTGTGAGGCAAGTTTTGTGTCCGCGAGCACTTAAACAAGGATACCTATTTAATACTCATTCAAATCGTGTGCTCGCCAACGTGTACCCCACATGAAGTTCACAGTAACCTTTGTTTTTGTTGTTTTTTTCTTGGGGGGCAGGAAAGGGGGGGGGGGGGGGGAAGGAAATCAGGCGTGAGATTTATTGCGAATGAAAGTTATTGCGTGGAGTACGAAAAAGTAAATTAAAAAAAAAAATATTTAGCTCCCCATAAAAGAAATGTATTACAAAGTTGCCAGTGCACAGATCAACGTACATTCCGCCAGTTATTCTTGTGCGATGCTCAGGTTTTTAGTTTTCACCTGTGGCGCTCACTCGGCTCAAGTCAATATATCTCAGACTGATACCTCAGGCACACGGGCACCCTTAACCATAGTCAAGTCCGACCTCAGTCACACCCATACGCGGTTAAGTGTTCCCGAGTAATTAGGGTATAACTGAATTTCATAAACTCTTACTATATATAAGCTTATCCTACAAAGTATTGGCGCAAATATTTTATCTTGCGTAGAGTACTTTCTAACTGATCGATCGTCATGTGAGATTAAAAAAAATAACATGTCCTTAAGGGCACTAACATCAATGTTCTCTAGCAAGTAGTCACCTGGGTGTTTCTCTTTCGTCATTTAAATGTCGCGCGATATCTTTGAAGCGTGAAAAATCTGAGGCACACAAAGGCTACCTTAATAAAAGCGTCGCGATGGAATGTTTCTCACCACGCTAGACAAAGTTTCATTGGAGGGTTTGCGTGCGGAAATTATAATAAAAAGTTATAAATTTCATCCGCGTTAATTACCCCTTTGGCACATCGCAAAAAAAAAAGAAGAAACATCTCGACTTGCTCAATAAAACTATATGCACAATACGGTGTTGGTTTATTTACTGGCACAAGTTAGCTGGAGCACTCTGTATATTCCACAAATGAATGTTCGAATTAAATGACGGGTCAGCGACGTGTTCTCATATTGATCTTTGCATTCAATTATCAAAATACTTTATGCGTGAAATTTATTTTCTTCAATGCAGTCGCTGCACATAATTAACTGCCACATTGGACGCATGATGCGGTAAAAGGCAGAACAAATATTACGTAAGACCAAGACCAGGGAGCAAGTGATGTGTTTACGCAAGCTACCATCTCGCAACACACCTAACAGACATTGACGTCACGTGACTTGACGTAACATGACGTGGTCACGTGACGTCAATTTTCCCGCTAAATGTAGCAGGGAAATTCATGTAACAATTCTTTGTGACTTTTTTTTTTCTTTTGTTTATATGAATTTGCGCTAATAAAACACGCTCTGTAGTCTTTGACAAAAAGTCATGAACGCGAGTGGGACGTACATTCGTTGCCCGAAGATGTTTTATGCACAAAATGTTATTTGCGGAATACAAGACCCTGACCACAATTAACTGACTATTTCGAACGCATCATCGAGTAAAGGAAAGAAAAATTATCCTTTAGGACAATTACGTCAGACCATGAGGATTAGGTAATAGCGGAACGCAAAGGCAATGTGAGCGCTTAGTCCTAAATGGTTTCCTTTTGATATACGCGAGCAACTTGTTACCCTTACGTGGGCAGTCTTGCAATTCGAATAAATCAAAGAAACAAAAAAGCCAACATTGCATGGTAGCCCTCAACGGATCACTGAGTCGACTTATCGTGGAACCGCATCCTGCATTATACTAACGGGCCAAAAAAAAAAATAAAAAAAAAAAGAAAACAGATCCCAGAAAACTTAGGCGTCCCAGTGACGTATTTGGAAAAGCTTGGGGAGTAAGTCCGTGGGTTAATTTTGGCAGTCCTCGTGACTTATGGTATCGTGCCTGGAAGGCGGCTCCGACTGGTGTGTTTGACGCGCGTTTAAAAGTGGCCACTCGATTTCAGCCTCTTGACGTCAGTGAAGTGTCATGCTCTTGGCTGCGGCGATCCTTCCGCTGCTGGCACACTAATATGTATTGTACAGTAGGCTGTATCGCGGATCTAGGCATGTCTTGCTCGGGTCGAGTGGCACCACCGGCAGTCATCAATCGACAATAGCCAATGAATAGGACTTTATGAGAAGAATCAGAGAAAAAGTCCCGTTTCCCCCGTTTCTAACCTGTCGTCGGCATTGAAGCCTTTTTTGGCTGCTTTTCGGGAAGCCTGTCAAATAGCTTGCGCACAAGCATCAAAACAGACAGCCCTCATAGTTCTTTTAAATAAATGTTTTGCGATCGAGAGTGACTCCGCTGGGCAAAAAAAAAAATGTGGTGCAATTCAATGAGATAAGAGTTATATAGAGTTAACGCAAAGTCGGTGGAGGTTTCGATGAGTTGGTTTTAGCAGACGACAAGCTTGAAGGCTTTGCTACGTGGAATTCGCTCACTCCTGGGAAGCCGCTGTCAGCATTGAACTTTTTCGACATTCATCAACTTCTGGTTTTCCCCGAGGGCGGTCTTACTAACTGGAAGTTCCTTTGTTTAGTCCACTACGAGAGAAAGCTTGCCAGCTCACGCGTAAATACTCCGGCACGTTTGAATTTTTTTTCTATTGGTGTTTTAATGTTTGACAAATACCGATTTGATCTCCAAACACCCGATATAATGATCGCAGCACATCATTAAATTCTCGCCTTCGAGCACAGCGTACAAGCTTCAATATTTCTACTTCTGCTTGTCTCTCCCATACACTCGCGTGTATTGCCTTGTGCCAAGTAATGGCCGCCGGTGGTGCCACCGACGGGCTCTCGATCCGCGATCCAGCCTACTGCAATGGACATCAGTAGGCAAACACCTGCTCAGGCTCGGGTCACTTTCCACTAGCTCGACAGACCACGGAAGCTTTGGCAGCTGGATGTTGGGACGCCGCGACGACAACGACACTCACGTGTTAGCTCGTGGTTTGTGCCGGAACCTCTACGACCAACCGCCAGGATCGCGACATTTGACGACCTGACAGGCCGGTTTCCAAGACGTCACTTCCTGCAACTTCGGAGCCCCTTTCTATGCATGGGCGGTACGGGACGCTAAACACACCACCAGTCGGATACGCATTCCGGTCACCGTGTAGTATACACAACACGCAGCTCGGTCGCGTGCATTCCCTTTTTTTAAGTCCTTTTTAGCCTCTTTGATTTACCGTCATGAGCCGTCTTGTCTGGTTGAAATGACAAGTGCAAACGCGTATGCGCCGTCCGCGTCTTCCGAAAGCGCGGGCCGTTTTCATGGGCCAAACAAGGGCTCCAGAATTGATTCATGAACTTGCTCCACAATTTTTTTTTCTGTTCACGGAGCCGAGTCTGTCCAGCTGTGTTATGATTGCACAGTAGTGCACTATTCAATCGTACAATAACGTAGGCGTCGTCGGCAGAGGCGGTACAAAGACCATGAAGCCGTCAAGATATACGACCCGGCGAGCCGTGCACTTCCTCGTACCCTCAAGGTTGCTCACTAATAGCGGTTATTATAGGAACGCTTCAACGCCTTTGTTTTCGTACGCCGGTCACACGGGACGGTGATATGAGTATTGTGGCGTTGACCGATACGAGCGGCAAAAAACGAATTGCGGATTAAAGAACATTAACATTTTAGGCCACGCCCCAAGTTTCTTTAGCTGTCAGTGACCAAAGAGAGAGCGAGGCTGGCTGATCGGCCAATAGGGCGTTTTAGCGTGACATTACCGTAATAACGTTACCGTAACCACAATGCCTGAACCGGAACCGGAGAGAAAGTGTATCACGAAGAAGTAGCTTTAGCGGTAACGATATTTCCGGTAACTCTTCGTTAAGACGTTCCAAGAGTAGAAATCGGTATTTGATGGACTAACGGCGCTACCAAAATAATGCATTAAGGCCTGTTCACGCACTAACGACTACTTACGACCGAGTGACTTAAAGCCTCTCAGGAACTCTTACGAATAGACGAGCACACTTTATATCGGATAGCCGTTGAAGATTTGGCATTTTTGTACATTTAAAAACTTTTTCGCGGATCATTCTTTTTTTTTTGTTATTTGAAAAAAAAAACTTTTGTCAATGTTATAAAACGCTATTGCTCTGGAGCCTCTAGTAATAACTGAACCATGAATTTTAAACCTCTTACTCAACCTCGATACAAAAAAAGGCAGCGGTTCTGATTATATTCCTAACGCCTTCTTAAAACGATACGCTGAATGGATGAGCAAATACTTGTACATAACCTTTAATAAGACTCTTAGCACGTGTCAGCTACCCGTTGAATGGAAAAAATGTAAAGTCATACCTATACACAAATCAGGTGACATCACCAACCCTTCGAACTTTAGACCGATTTCTCTCACCTGTACCTGTTGTAAACTACTTGAACACATCATTCTAAAGCACATTACAACATTTCTTGATGCACACCAAATTCTTTCTCCTGAACAACATGGATTTAGAAGTGGTCTTTCAACAGTCACCCAACTCCTTGAAACTTTGCATGACGTGAGCCTTAGCATTAACAACAGAAAGCAAGTAGACATACTACTGCTCGATTTCTCGAAAGCATTTGATAGAGTTTCACACCCCAAGCTAATCATTAAGCTAAAACATGCTTTTGGCGAAGGACCTATAGTCCGTTGGATTGAAAACTACTTATCAAATCGTTCCCAGTTTGTGCAATATGGACAAGAGGCTTCAGAAACTGTCAGAGTCACCTCCGGCATTCCGCAAGGTTCTGTCCTTGTGCCAGTTCTCTTTCTACTTTTCATAAATGATATTACAACTAACATTGATGCTAAAATTAGATTATTTGCAGATGATTGTATCATATACCGGGAAATCAACACATCGGATGATCACCTTATACTAAATAGATCTCTTCAATTAATCAATAAATGGTGCGCTGATTGGCAGATGTCTCTCAACGTGAGCAAAACTGTTTGCATGTCTGTAACAAGAAAGAAATCTATTTCTGAATTTCAGTACGGCTTTGAGGATGCAACGATTTCACGGATGACTCAGTGTAAATATTTAGGCTTATTTATTACTTCAGATTTAAGGTGGGACCTACACATGAATCCTGTAACGTCAGAGGCATTAAAAAAACGTATGTACATAATACGAACACTCAAGCTGGCCGCTACACCCACTAAACTCTTGGCATACACTAGTCTTGTTAGACCAACGCTGGAATATGCTAACATCGTTTGGTTTCCTTACACAAAGAATAATATAGCTAAGCTTGAAAATATACAGCGCAAAGCTGTAAGATTTATTTTTAACAAATACAGGCGCACCGACTCACCAACTGAACTTCTTAAAAAGTCTGGTCTCCTTACACTAGATAACAGGGCTAAGCGACTTAGGTTTAAGTTCTTGTACTCTCTGCTGCATGGTGCTTTCAAAATTGACAAATCCAAGTACGTCTCTTTTTCAAATACTAGACAGACCAGGCACAAACATGGTAAAACCTTGACTGAATACTGCTTTAAAAATGACTGCTTCCGCTACTCTTTTTATCCTTTAGCTACGAGAGAATGGAATCAACTAGATCCTGTCATCACTAACAGCACCTCCATCACATCATTTCTATCTCGGTTGGATGTTTTATTGCACAGTGATGTGTAATTATGAATGACTTTATTTGCATATTTTTTTTCCACGTGTCATTGAACAGTGGTTGTTTAATTTGGCTTTGAAAATGTATGTTAACCCTTGTGTATTAATCTTAAAGGTGTTTCTACTATTCTTTATATCCCAGTGTTTATTGTACCAATTACTTGCAGTTTTATGTTGTAGATGTGATGAAATGTGAACGAGTGTGTACTTACTTTTGTGTGCTCCTTCCTGCGAAAATCCCTAAGGGATTGGCAGTATTTTCAAATAAATAAATAAATAAATAAACAACCATTTCGCATGATAGTACGTATATTTAATCTCGCAAATACCGCAAGACCTTCGCTCTAGTTAAATGCAGTTCCAGGGTTGCCTCATATGGTGCCAGCGTGCCACTGCGTTTTCTCGACGTAAGAGGTCAGAATAGCTCGGTTCTTAGCAAACGTAAGTATGTGTAGAGGCCTTTCCTCTTTCCTAGATACTTTTTTCACCTCCACAACAGAAACACAATGACGTCATTCCAAGGCAGATTCATCCCGCGCCAAACAAGCAATTGCACAATTGTTTGTTGTTTTTCATGCGCGTAATACGCTGCTTTTGACGGAAGCAATCTGGAACACCGGCAATTTGGATGACGATCCTGTTTCTGTAGATTCCTGAGCAGGTCATTTTCCCCTCCCCTCCTTTTGATTTTACCGCCAACGTTTTCCTTCGTTATAACCATAAACCATTCAAGACCGCATCGTGACGTCGCGTATGGGGAATGTTGACCATTTGCCTTTCAGAACAGTTGTTACGACACCAGCACAATCTCGCCGGGACTGGTCTTACAATGAAGATAACGTTGGAGGCTCAGCGACGCATTTCCTAGCTCTATTAGTCGCATCATTCGAGTGGCGTGTAAGCCCTACAAATGCCTCATTTAGTCGGTTGAATGGTTCACGCATGAAAAAATTCTGCATCGTGGTGGTGGCAGTACCCTGAGCTTTCGCGAAGAATCGAAGTTCAAGGCAGAGGACACTGTTGTACACTGCCTCACCCTAACTTGCAGACTGCGAGGGCTACGGTCCCAGGGAGCCAGTCAGCGTGTCGGAAGGAGTCGCGTGACCATACTTTCGCGCGCAGTGCTGTCGAAACCACAGGCGCGAGAAAAGGGGAAATCAGCTTTTGTAGTTATTCCTTCCCCGCCTCTTCACCTGCTTGGTTTACGCCCTCGTCCCCTGTACCTTCGGTGAGGGCAGTCACGTGATTCGCATCCGACGCTCTGACTGGCTCGAGTGGGTGGTAATGTTAGCCCTTGGTCAAGTTACGGTGGAACAAAGTTTAGCGCTGGTGTAGACAGTAGATATGTCTACTCCGGCTAGGTGGCGCAAGCCGCCGCCCGATTTCAGATATTCAGTGGTATGTAGTCATCCATCAGTGGGAATATATTAGTGTAGTATTACGATTGCAATTTCGGTTTTTCTAGTTAGTTTCGTACTTTTTAATGTACCTACGTATTTTCTAGGGCTCACCGCGGCCTCAAAAAGCCGTAAAAATTTTCTCGTTCCGGTGGTTTTGCTACATGATGCAACTGCTCCGCGGGGAAGAAACAATTAGGTCTGGAGCATTCGTAAATTATAATTCCATCGTGCGGACTTGGTTGCAAACTGCGAGTCAACTAAGATTTTGTAGTATCATTGTTTTAATTCGTCAAGCTTGCAATGTTGTCTTTTCGGTCTTCAGTGAAGAGGTGCAACTGGTCAAGTTCAGTACAAGTTCACGCTGGTCCGGCTGTCTGTCCTAAAAAATACAAAAGGCACGAGTCTGCAACCGAGCTGCCACTCTGCTTACTTAACAAATTGCGTATTGTTAAACAGCACCTATAGGTAATTATTACAGCGTATAGTTAGGCGGTTGTTGCTTGTTGTGGTTGCAATACCTTCCTGCTGGCTCCGACGCGGATCACGGCAGGGAAGACTCACCGCAAACGCGTAGGAAAATGCACAAAAAGCATATTAATGTTTTTTTTTTTTTTAATAGTGTGGTTTTTTGCAACGTTGGAAGCCCACCAGTCGCACCTCTCTTTCATGTATTCGCATTTCTATGTTTGTTATTTAACTCGGAAAGTCACACCACCACAGAAGGCTGCAGGCTCATACCCTCAGGTTTGTGATGCATTGGAAACGGCCAGTAGATACATATACATATGTACTGTCATTTTCAATATGACCGTGAACATACGAGCGTGTGCCAATCGGTACTGTCAGCGCCGACTAGCGGCATCTCCGCGCATCATGGGAGAGTGAGCGTCTGCGCAAAACGAACTAATGCGGTGTAGTCAGTATCACATCGCGCGCTTTCTGAAAAAAGAAAATGAACCTAGTGTTCTGTAAAATATAACGCAGGGCGCGAAGACAACAAAACAGAGCGGGTACAGAACGCATTGATCGAGCCTCCGTGATTCACAGAGACGCCGCTAGTCGGCGCTGGCGGTACTGATCAATCGACGCTCGCATGTTCACCGTGATTTTAAAGGAAGAAATAAAAAAGAAGATAGACAAAGAAGGGGTCCATTTTAAGAACAGTGAATTAAACGTATAGCATCCTTGAAGAACTCTTTGAAGGTTATGTCACGTCCTAGGACACTACCTGCAAGTTCTTTTGGCGGCGAACGCTAGGGCTGGACAGCTCGAATTAAGTATGACTTTTCATGGCGTTAACTTCTGCCAAACAGAGGCTAGAATGTACCAGCCCTGGTATGTCTCAGCCAATTACATAGAGGTGGGGAGTGGAGGGGGGAGGGCAATTGTAGACCAAGAAGCACCCCTGAGGAACGTCTAACTTGGCTCAAACTTGGCAATCTTAGGAACATAACTTGGGCCTAATATCCTTCTCCTCCAAGGGGTTAGTTAGTGCCAGTGTACTTTCTTTTTCTGTTTTTCTGTGGCATTTCTTTGGCTCGCCATATAACTGCCGAAGTGTCAACTGGAGCCACAGATTCCACGTATGAAGTGAAGGACCAGGAGTGAGCCCTAAATAGCTCTTTCTTGTAAACTTAGGCCCAAAGTTGCCACATGAAATCCAAAAAACCTGGATTGAAGCCTAACCCTGGCACTTCTTTTGGTGATGTAGGCCAAGATGTGGCAGATGAGAGCCAAACTACCAGCAGCTTAGTCTAACTCTCGCTTTTTTGTTCACGAATTAGGGCCAAGATATTCAGACTCTGACCAAACAAAGTTTGGTTATGAATGGAGGGCTAGTGATTCGTTGATAGATGAAGCCCTTTGTGATGAGACAGTTTGGGTGGAGCATACGTTGTTGAGTTCGCCTTTTATGTTTTCCTGTTTCCTGTTTTCAGTATTAAACATTTAATTGCGAGTCAGCGCTCGTTCTGTGCTGTGTGTTCCTTTTCTTAGTCCTCGTTGTTGCTAGTTGTTACACCTACACAATGGTCAAGTTTGGCTTTGCCTTATCTTCTTTGGGCTTTATAAGAACATAAATTTTCAAACAAGAAAAATACTTTCCCTAGAAACTGTGCTACTTGGGAGAGGATCGTCATTTCCACACCCTAATGCCCGTTCCTTTTTGCACTCACAAGAGCTGAGTTCTTTGAATCCTCACAGGGCGCTCTCATCAATAAACAGGGGTATCCATTCGAAAGGCACGACGTGGTCACCAGGGATGGTTACATCATCGAGATGCACCGCATTCCACAGGGTCGAACGCCCTGCCCGGAACCCTGCCAGCGGGAACCCATCTTCGTAATGACCGCATTGCTCACCGCCTCGTCGAGCTGGGTCCTCGACTTCCCTACGCAATCTTTGGGTAATGCGCGCATTACAGCCATCTTAATTTATTTTAAATGCAAAAGTAGGTTTTGCAAGGGTCGTGGAGACAGCTGACGTCTGCGTAACTTGAATATGAGACCTCGTTCTTTCAGGACGTCCTGAACAAGAAAAAATGTTTTCATACCAGCTTTGTTTTTTGTTTGAACAATTTCACGTGGTGATTGAAGGGATACTAAACCTAAGTTTGAAATTATTTTACGCCAAGCAAAGCGTGCGAGACATACTCTTGCCACTAGTTGTCACCTGTAAGGAAGGCTACAGGTGCACGTCATATTGTCACCGTCTTGGGTATTTCCAGTCGACGTTTGAGTTCTGGTAGAACGGCACAGCGTTGGAGCGCCGTAACTTTCTAAGGAAATATTTGTCTGAAATATGCGTCTGAACATCGTTATGTGGTAATTTTTGTTTTCTTACATGACTGCTCGTGCCTAATAAAGCAATGTCAAATGTTGACGAATTTTTATCAAACTCGAGTTCGCAATTTTCGACCGAAAGGGTTGCGATGAACTCAGGCCACGATTACCAATTGCAGGATACGTCTTGGCCGACAACAAGTACGACGTCTGGTTAGGCAACCTGCGAGGAAACACGTACGGCAAACGACACAAAAGATACAGCCCCAGGTCGAGACGGTTCTGGAACTTCTCGTGAGTCTATCTACTGTTTACCAGCCAAACTAAAAACTAAATTCGACGTTCGTGTTCCTACAGCATGAAGTTGATCTCCCCTTCAGGTGCAGCGACGCTAGTTTACGCTGTAGATGTAAAATTTTGCCAGTGCAGTACGACTGCTATCCTGGGGTCTTTAACGTTCAGCACGCAGTAGTGATACACGACCGCACGCCGGTACGATGCTCGTCCAGATCAAAACAGGCAGGGTTGGGGATTGAACCCAGGATCCCTGAGTTCTGGAGTGCGAACTTTTGCTTCATGTGTAACCCTTTTTTCCACTAGCAAACCAGGGTAATGTCACGTTTAGGGTGTCTACAATGAAACCTGGCGCTATAAAAATACCCGGAAAACTTAGCGCTTGCGCATATAAAGCTCACACTTTTACGGAATATGCATTTAGGTGGCGGGTTTTACTTGGTGAAATTTCAAGGCGTAGCACGGAATTCCTGTCAAAAATGAAACCATCAAGCTTCCTGGGGTCAACGGTGAACGTGTTCGCAGACGAGAGAGTTAGCGTAACTTGTGGCGCCATCTCCCGATAGGCGCAGTAAACAGACGTTTTCCGGCTCGCTTTACATATCCGAGATCTACCGTGTACACCCTATAGATTGCGAGTCGCTGAACAGCAAGATTCGGCTCTCCGGAACGAAACGTTTTCGAGTTTACTTAAGGTCCACCTCACCTATTCAAACGTTAATACTATAAAGTATAGGTAGTCGAATCTTTCAGGAACAACCTGAAATTGACCTTCTGAAAGCCACGAAGCGGCCACCAAATTTTAGCTAAAAAAAAAACTTTTTAACTATGTCTTGCATTTTTGTACCACACTTCTATATCGCAGGTTTCACGAGCATGGCGTGTACGATGCTCCAGCTCAAATCGACTACATCCTGAAGGAAACTAAGCAGAAGAGCCTTCTCTACGTCGGCTTGTCTCAGGGCACCCTCATGTTCTTCACGATGATGTCCGAGAAGCCAGAGTACAACGACAAGGCACGGACTTTTTTTTTTTTTTTTAATTCAATACTTTATAGCGTATGAGTACACTTTTTTTTTTCCTTCAAACTTTTAAGGTATACATATCGTATTTATGTGAGTTCATTAGAGGATCATTTTAGAGGTCAATAACCCTCTACCCTGTACCTTTGGCTCTTATCACCGAGACTAAAATTGCCAAGTCACTGTATTGGCTGTGGACTTAAGCGCGGCGTCCGATATTCCAAAGAGAGCCAGTGCGCATGCTTAGACGGCCTAGCTTAGTAAACGAAGATGGCAATCCACAGAAATGTGTGCCATCGTATGCTTGCGCCATCTCTTAGCAGGTTATGGCAGCACTCCCATAAAAGCCCAAGTATTTAATATGCAAATATTACCATAACAACGAAACGTTACGGTTTGAGCAATATGCCATGCTAATATTCCATTCTATGATATACCGCTAGTCTTGTGCAGGTATTTCAAGATGATGACGTGTAAACAGCAGGTTCCTCAGACGAATAAACTTTCTGACGTATTGCCACTGCGGATAGTATCCAAGTTAATCAAAGTGTACAGTTTATTCTTCTGCATAAAAAAAGGCTTGTTATGATTTTATAAAAATAAGTTAAGAATCCTTCCCTAATATTATGGAAAATTCGATAGTGTCTAAAATGTGTATTACATCTGCAGAAATAAAAGTTTATTTCGGAGGCACCTCGAGCAAATTCTTGAGAAACAGCAGCGTTTGAACGAGCGCAATTTAAAAATACAACGAAGTACAAGATTCGCCATACGACTATAGAAACCCAGAAGAATCGATAATGTTCTGGGTACATTCTGCGTTTTTTTTTTTTTTTTTTTTCTCAAAATTATTTTTTTGGGTTCCTGAGACCAATTTGCCAAATAAGATGGATTCGTTCCCGTTTAGACGTTTGCGATCATTTCCAGTATTCTCCTACTGACATCAATTTACTAGCAAACAAAAACAGCTGTTTCATTTTGCGATAATATAAAATTATAAAATAAAGTTTTCAAGATATTCTCGTTAATCATTAATGTTATGTGATTACAACAAAGTGATTTTTATTGTAAGGAGTGGGAACACTGTCATGAGTACACAGTGTATGAGAGGATGATTGCTCTTGTGAACTTAACATTCACTTGGAAAAAGTAATATTTGATCACGTACTAAATATTTACCTTAAATTAACTATCCCAATCACCATGAACACAAAGAGTACAGTAAAATAAAAATAAAACATCGGGAGAAGAGCGTATTGAAATATCCGACTTGATATCACATAACTCGAAAAGGGCGGAACACTAAGATTCTGTAATAGCCCAGGCTTGTAGTCGGCGACTTCAAATTTTGTATTTCGTCCGCCAGTTAAGAACTTGGTCGATCTCAAAACGCCCCCGGACAAGGAGCGTGTTCCCAAATTTGGAATGATGAACGAGTGGCTGAAAACACCCAAATCGTGTCCACTTCAAGAAACATTTTCTCAGAGGTGGCTCATTTGAGGCGACTAGCCATACCAGCAGCTTGTAAGCGAGGGTCCTCAATTTTATATTTCGTAACTAGTCTCTCGGTCGACCTTGAAAAGTTCCTCGGTGAGGCGCGCGTGCCAGAATTTCAAAAGATTAACGAATGCTTAAAAACAGCCTAAAAATACCCCACTTTGAGACCGGTTCTCTCATAAAGGATTCATATTAGAGGATTCGCCATGCTACCAGGCTTGAGGACTCTACATTTTGATCTTCCGCCTTTAGTTGGGAACTGGGTGGTCCTCAAAGACTACCCTGGCGAGGCGCGCGTGCAAAATTTTCATACGATTAACGCATACGTAAATGCGATAAGTTGTTATGATTTGCCATGGAAGACGCTGGTGAGAAAATTATCATCCGTGTTTTCCCTCCGCCAGCCTTGCACCTGTTGCACGGGTGCTAACTTTAGCCCACCACAGCATTTCTCATGTGCTGTGATTCTAACATTTACTGATGTAGTGTCTTTCGATGGCGCTCAGCAAATTTCTGATTTGAGCAATATGTGAACTTTTACTAATTAACACTAGTCAACAAATTATAGTTAGGGTTTCAACTCATCGCGACGATTAGAACCATATATATCACCCCCTGGCTGCATAACTAACGTGATAATACTGCATTAGCGTAACCTTAACGAATTTTTCAAAACGATGTGAAACGGCTAAAATAAACACAATGTACACATCATATTAATATTGATATGATGTATACATTGTGTTTATCTTGGGCGTTGTACCTCCGGACGTTGTGCAAATGCCGCATAAGCGATAGTTTTTACACATCGTTTCATCTTAAATCCAGACGCAGCCGACGTTAAGAGCTAATCGGACCAATCAAGCAGTGTTAAGAGCGCCAGTCACTGGGATTTTTTGTTTGTTTATGATTGGTTCAGCGATGGTAGAACACGTACAGAAACATGACGAACACCATGACGGTGCGCTTTTCATGCTTAGTCATATCAGCTTATGGCGTCGGCTGCGTCTGGACTTAAAAATGAAACGAAGGCTGTGTTCCAAAATTTACTCCATCTAAATCCAAGAAAAAGGGTTTTGTAGCTTGACGTTCGAAAACCTAACCGCGCCTAGCGTTGCTCTATCTGTGTTGTCGCGTGACACGACCCGCCGGGGTAACTCGGATGTATTCGGTAATATTTGGAACAGAGCCGAACTATAGGCGATATTGCCGCGTGCGCGACGGAGTTGGCAACGCATGCGGCTGTCACACAGAGGAATGGGGTTCAAATCCCCCTCGGCCCGGATCCTTATCTTATTAATTCTGTACTCTTCTAAAAAAATCCCAGTCCATTCTCGACTGTCATCGAGTGTTCTTGCTCGGAACATTCATGAACGTGCTGCGTGCATGAAAGTAGCGATACGCGCTGCCTCGGTCCAGTCACCCTTCCGTCGCCGACGTAATATGCGTGGCACCTTTCTCTTAATGTTTGTAGGCAAAACTTCGTTTCATAAAACTTTTATTTTTTGTTCTAGATCCATCTGCTCTTTTTAGTGGTGACCACATTGTACCAAGCGGAAAGTGGATATAAATCAACGCGTCAAGAATCAAGTGCCTGAAATACATAAGCTAATAAGCCATCCTTAGATACGCCCCGTACGACGGAATCAACCACTAATAATAGCATGCGTTTAATGCCCTATACTCACTCACAAGACAGTTATATCTGTAGGTACCTAACTATATCGAACTCTAAGTCAATTATAAGAACTACAGAAATGCTTGCGATGAATTCTGTGAGATCGTTTAGAAGATCCGATGTTCTACTTTAGACGCTGTATCGCCATGGAATGGTAACGGAGAATGATCAAAATATGAGTATTACGTTGCAAACGCTAGACACTCATTATCTCCTCCTCTTTTATAAATTAAAATTACTGTTTGTTTGGTTTTTTTTGGCACACATCCCACTTTCGCTGGGATTTGCACATGGCGTAAAAGTTAAAGGTGAATACGCCACGTGGAGACAGATAAGTGAACTAGAAGAGCCTGTCGAAAATTTCTGGTCATGCGTGCGGAACAGTCTATGATTCTAATAATATTTGAATACTGCATACCTCTTCACTCTGACCGAGCAAGCAGCTAGTGTCTCAAATGACGCTCCAAGTGGTTCGAGAGGAAGACTAGATTTGCGCATGCAAAACCAAGACCCAAATCAAAAACGTTTTTGGTAATTGCGAAGGTCCCACTGCACGTACTATTTGATTTCAGAAGTAATTATTTCTATGCACGCAAAAGAATTCGATGGGATATTTGTAATACACTTCGTGAACCTGGGGCATGGACATCCTAGTGTTACATCAAAAACATTAAGGAGCTCCTGTTGGCTTATTAATCCGAAGATTGAAACGAGTCAGGCCGAGGAGAACGTGCCAGCTCAATGAGAATTTTTTTAATCTCAAAATGGTTTGTATCTTAGAGGCCCAGTGAGTGTGGTACCTCTTAAACTAGCGGCAGCCCAAGACACGGGTCAGTCAATCAGTCATCTTTTGAATGAGGCGGGAACGAACTGTGTTTTTTACCACGTGAGACAATTGTGATACATTCAAATACGTAAGTTGACAGAAAACGCAACAAACGTCCAACAATTTCTGCCGACAACACGAATGTTAACTTTGTGTTGGGGGGTTCGCACAGGTCAAGGCCTTCGCGGGGTTGGCGCCCTTTAACAAGCTGGTCCACATGGTCGTGCCGCCAGTGGCATTCATTGCCCCATTCGCGGAACCGTTGCTGGTACGTATGATCCTTCCATAACGTCTGCACGTTGGAACTTGTGGGGATTCCTGTGGTCTCCCTTCCCCAATGGCTGTGATAACGGCCGCGGGTCGGAACACTCGTCCTCCTTCGCCATGAGCTCCGACCTGTTGGTGAGGCGGAGGGCCGCCTGACTTGGGGGGCTCTCCTCTCACTCTCTCCCGGGGGGACGAATTTCCGTTCCCCCGCTCGGACGCGGACCACTGCTGACAGGCGAGGAGGTTTCGCCTCTTGTTTTCCCGCTTTCGGGAAAGGGACTCGTCCGGCGACCGCGAAAGAGATAGGACGTGTGTCGGCGACTTCTCCGATGCTTTCCCGGTCTTGGCTCTCCGGAACCCCGCGTCTAGCAGGTAAGGACCTTTTCTTACCTTGCCGGCGCGGGTGGCATTTTGGATGGGGACGTTGTAGTTCATTTAGAAGAGTATGTTGATAAATGCTCTTGGACTCTGTCCTTACTCTGGTACGTGTGTCTTCTCTTCCGCTATATTCGAGAGAGTGAGACAAGGTAGACGATCACTGGCACGGACGGAGGTAATTAATCGAACCGACCCGCGGTAATGTAGCCCTAAACGTCGTCTATATTGCCGCGGAGATGTGGGGACCGCGCGCTACTAGGTTCGACGGCTCCTTTGAGATCGCCGCCGCTGTTGAGATAACCCTTTGGTGACTCTATCGGTACCTGTGTTTGTTGGTAGCTAGCAACATCCCACAAACTATGGTGCCTGGAAGGCGTCTCCGACTAATATGCTTACCGTATCCTAAACTTTGGTCCCTCGGTTTCCGCCTGATAACGTAATAGAAGCCTCATGTTGCTTGTCACCGGCCGCGATCTTCAGAATTTCGGAGCAATGGTGGTGGAGGCAGCAGAAAGCCGGGTCTGCCGAAGGTCCCGCTTGACACTCCATGGAAGCTTCGGGAGCCTGGAGTTGGGACTCCGGGACGACAACGACACTCGCGTCCACTCCTACGTTTTGCCGGGACTTCTATCACCAACCGCCAGGATCGTGACATCCGACTGCGTGACACGCCGACTCTCGTGGCGGCATTTGTTGCCGCTTCGAGACCACTTTTGTTGTACGGGCGGGAAAGGACCCTAAACACGCCAGTCGAAGACGAGTTCCAGGAACCGCAATTTGAACGTCAAAACGTATGATCTTTAATTAGCGTCTCTACTCCGTTCTTGAATTTGATTCTCTCAAGGCTTTTCTTTTTTACCCTGGTGATTCTCATGTTTTAGTTGACTTGCTGTCTACAGTGCCCTGATTGTAACGTTTTCTCTTCTTCCAACCCAGCGCTTCGCCAATTTGTTGGGACATTACGAGGTGCTGCCCCGGAATTCTCCCACCCTGCCCATCGCCCGCATATTTTGCTCACTCCCCAGAAACAGAGTCATCTGTTCATTCCTTGGGGACAACTTTGCGAACCTCGGAAGCAGGTACATTAACGAAGTAAGTCTTAGGGGTTGATGATGTTGTTGTTTTGTTAAGGACGCCCAACCGAAAGACCAAACGGCTTGAACGGCGTTCAAGCCGTTTGGTCTTTCGGTTAATTGGTCTTTCGGTTGGGCGTCCTTAATTCGTGGCCACATGCCACGATCAATTAGTTATTTAATTTTGTGTGCTGTCATACTAGATCCTTGTTTACCCCGCTTAACCCCATCAACATTTATTTTCCCCGTATAAAAAAATGGCTGCAGAAACCACTATTGTTGGTTGCCTATGAATTGTCATAGCATTTGCCATGAAACTCACGACGCAGCTTACCGTGAATACGACGATGAAAGTTTTCGAGAAAACACTTTATTTTATGAATTCAATTTTCCCGCCAAATTTAGCGGTTAAAATTACTTGGCGCATACGTCGTGACGATAATTATTCCGCTAAATTTAGCGGGGAACCTAAATTGGTGGATAGGTCACGAGACGTAAATTTTCCGCTAAATCTAGCGGGAAACATGAATTTGTCTGTAGGTCTCGTGACGTCGGATCACGTGACATCAATTTTTCCGCCAAATTTAGTGAGAAAACTGAATTGCTGCGTAGGTCACGTGAAGTCAATTTTTCCGCTAAATTTAGCGGTGAACCTGAATTGCTGCATAGGTCACGTGACGTCAAGTCTCGTGACATCAGTTTTCCCGCCAAATTTAGCGGGGAAACTGAAATGGTACATAGGTCGTGACGTAAATGTTTTCGCTAAATTTAGGGAAACTTTATTGATGCATAGGTCATGTGACGTAAATTTTTCCACTTAATTTAGCGGGGAACTTCAATCGGTGCATAGGTCGCGTGATGTAAATTCTACGCTAAATTTAGCGGGGAACCTAAATTTGTCTCTAGGTTCCGTGACGTCAGGGCACGTGACATTTTTCCGCTAAATTTAGAGGGAAACTGAATTGCTGCGCAGGTCACGTGAGGTCAATTTTTCCGCTAAATTTAGCGGGGAACCTGAATTGGTGGATAGGTCACGTGACGTAAATGTTCCGCTAAATCTAGCGGGAAACCTGAATTTGTCTGTAGGTCCCGTGACGTCGGATCACGTGACATCAATTTTTCCGCCACATTTAGTGAGGAAACTGAATTGCTGCGTAGGTCACGTGAGGTCAATTTTTCCGCTAAATTTAGCGCTGAACCTGAATTGCTGCATAGGTCACGTGACGTCAAGTCTCGTGACATCACTTTTCCCGCCAAATTTAGCGGGGAAACTTAAATGGTACATAGGTCGTGACGTAAATGTTTTCGCTAAATTTAGGGAAACTTTATTGATGCATAGGTCATGTGACGTAAATTTTTCCACTTAATTTAGCGGGGAACTTCAATCGGTGCATAGGTCGCGTGATGTAAATTCTACGCTAAATTTAGCGGGGAACCTAAATTTGTCTCTAGGTTCCGTGACGTCAGGGCACGTGACATTTTTCCGCTAAATTTAGAGGGAAACTGAATTGCTGCGCAGGTCACGTGAGGTCAATTTTTCCGCTAAGTGTAGCGGGGAACCTGAATTGGTGGATAGGTCACGTGACGTAAATGTTCCGCTAAATCTAGCGGGAAACCTGAATTTGTCTGTAGGTCCCGTGACGTCGGATCACGTGACATCAATTTTTCCGCCACATTTAGTGAGGAAACTGAATTGCTGCGTAGGTCACGTGAGGTCAATTTTTCCGCTAAATTTAGCGGGGAACCTGAATTGCTGCATAGGTCACGTGACGTCAAGTCTCGTGACATCACTTTTCCCGCCAAATTTAGCGGGGAAACTTAAATGGTACATAGGTCGTGACGTAAATTTTTTCGCTAAATTTAGGGAAACTTTATTGATGCATAGGTCATGTGACGTAAATTTTTCCACTTAATTTAGCGGGGAACTTCAATCGGTGCATAGGTCGCGTGATGTAAATTCTACGCTAAATTTAGCGGGGAACCTAAATTTGTCTCTAGGTCCCGTGATGTCAGGGCACGTGACATTTTTCCGCCACATTTAGAGGGAAACTGAAAAGGAGGCCAGAAAGGCCCACGAAATCGGGGGGGGGGGGGGGGGGGGGGTAGTTAAAGCATGAAATCGGATTTATATCTAAACCAGCATGAGGATGTTCCTTTATTCAAAAGCCCACCTGCTTCCATCTGGCATTCGAGTCATAGTTGTGCCGAGGGTAGTATCCCGGGGCCGCATGCATGAGGACGCTGAGTTAATCCAGATTCTCGCTAGACATTAGGGAGTTTTCGTAGGTCGTTTTCGCCGTCCCGCAACGCTCTCCGCAACCGGCTACGACACCCGGAATTCTACAGTCAAGGACGTCGGCGCGCAGTTCCGGGTATCGTAGCGGGTTGCGAGAGCGTTGCGGGGCGGCGAAAACGATCTACGACAACTCCCTATTAAACCTGTTTCCGCAATATCATGGTACGCGCACAACCACCGAAGTATGAAGCGGTCATAGAAAAAGAATATCGCTGGAAGAAATGCTGTCTGATTTAACTGCTGAAGCCGCAAATTATTCTTGACCAGGGAAGCGCTGCAGACTGCAATAAAATGGAAAAGCAAAACTACAATAGTAGTTTTGCTCTTCCATTTTGCTGCATGCATGGAAAAGCAAAATGCAAAATCATTGAAACATTACGAAGGGGGTTGGTATTGTCGATTCTCTGTGCAGCACGTGCTGACTTTTATTAGATCACTCGTATTATAGCAGTGTCGGTGCACCGACTAAACATTATCCGCTCTATGTGCTCGTCTTAAAACTCTGCCCGAGCAAGTTTTAAAAAATTTATTCGTTCTCCACTTGCTGAAATGTTCCGTTAAGACGATTGAATTGCTTCTCGATTTCTCTCTCCGAATCTCACAGACGCGGGTACCACTGTATCTCTGCCACACTCCCGCTGGGACTTCGATGAAGAACGTCATCCACTTTGACCAGGTGATCCTGACGAGGACTATTAGGGCTCACTCTACCCACCGTAACGTCCTTAGACGGTCATTGCCGACTGCCATTTCTCACAGAAAATGTAGCAATCGTGAATCAGTAATTGTCTTTCCCCTGAAAACCTATTAACATTGTAGGTCCCCATGTGTCCTTATAACATTGGATGTGTGAGGCAAATATTAAAACCATCTACAACTTCCAAAGCGCCGACTGGCTCTAAAGTGCATGGGGCTTGGCTTCCTCGTGAGAATCGACTTTGCCGCTTGTAAAAGGCAATGCACAGTATCAAGAAGGATGCGCAACTAAAGTACCACCATGTTAACAAGGGTGGCCTGGAATATAAGGCCCTCTAACGAAAACAGTTTCAGTTAACCAATGCCAAATGGTGATATTGCCAGCGTTACAAAATGTCCTAGCGATCGTCTTTGTACCTCTTCAGCAGTTTAGTGTCCCAACAGTTTGCTGCAAAGTGAATAAAATTTCAAGTGTACCTCTTTGTCGCCATGTTGATATATATTCTTTTTTCCAGTTGGTGAAGTCGAAGAAGGCACAAAAGTTCGACTACGGCAAAGTCATTAATCGAGAATATTACGGCCAGGTAAGACCCAGATGAAACACCTTTTGCCCGCCACGGAGCGATTTTTACCATTGTCTCTTTCCATTGAGCAGGGGAGACCTCCTCTTTACAAGATTGCCAACGTCAAGACAGACGTCGGAATCTTCTGGAGCAAGGGAGACCAGTTCGTACCGCCGGCGAATGTGAAGATACTCCTCCGCCAGCTCGGGTCCCGCGTCAAAAAGAACCACTACATAGACGACGAGCACTACACGCACCTCAGCTTCGCCATTGCACTCGTCAACCCAAAGTTCCTGTACCCCGACTTGCTCGAGTTTTTGGAACGGTACAGGGGGCTCTGATGGATAAGTTCTTGCGGCTGTTTTCTGCAGAGTCGGTAGAGAGGAAGAGACTTCGGCAATCGTCTGTCTTTGGGCAACCCAACTCGACCAAAGTGACGTCAGGCACGATCTGCCATTTTTGTTCTAATGACCGGCACACTCGGAACAATATGCGCGGTTGCTGTGATCTTTTTTATAGTGAGGCGTTTCAGCGATTTTTCTTGTGATTGAAAGTGCTCGCTATTGCCTAGCTGGAGACTCCACAACAACGAGGAACCAATGAAAGCATGCGAAATGAGGCGCTACATAACTGCTCTGATGTTTCTGATAGAACAAAGACGGGGGATCGAGGCTGGGAACTTCGGGGGTCTTAATTCAGCCATTTTCCGAGCCATCCTTCGACCCATAGTACCGTTTATCGTGTATGTACCTGGCATGAAAAAAAAAAATATAAGAGCTCAAGGTAATGTCATTTTATATACCATGATTCTTTTAAGAAGTCGAAAATATGATGCAACAAAACGTGCCCTTGTCAGTGGTAGCGCACAATCATGCGTTGCCATCCCAAATAAAACGGCGACTGTTTTTTTTACAGAAGTTTCTGATCTCGGTCTCCAATTACAAAGTCAATAGTATGAACGGGTAACTTGTAACCACGCCTTAGTTGCTGTTTTTTTTTTGTGCATTATGTGCACCTATAGCATCTTGTCATTGCTGGAATGGATAAATGAGGCCCCATTTTACAAGCACCAAAGCCCGTCATTTTGCATGGTGTAGAGAGTTTCCAGGACATCCTCTGGAAAGCAAAAAGCACACTGCAAAATACCACGAAACCAAAAGGCTAGCAGACGGAAAATGGCCGTTCAACAGAATTTTCGATGGCCGAACTACGAACTATTTTGAAGATGTACGAAGAAATCGAATCCCGGAGAAAAGCTCACCGGAGAAAAGCTCACCGGAGAAAAGCTCACCGGAGACAAGCTCACCGGAGATAAGCTCACCGCAAAACCGGCGGATGCGGAGAAAAGCTCACCGGCCATTGAGCGTATGGGGAGAAAAGCTCACCGATTTTTTTTTTCTTTTTATACGGAGGCTGTTGGATCATGCGTAACATATATCAGTTTATTATCATTAAAATTCGTCAGCTTTGTAAAAAAGAAAATGTCCTTTTTTGTATTATTCTTATTGGGTATATTGCTCCCAAATTAATAATTGCGGGCGAGTGTTTTCTGTGGCTTACTCTGTAGACAACGAAAGCCCAACTCAATTTTTCATGAACTTGAAGAACAGGAAAAAGTTCGAAAACTTAATAATGCCTGCATAAAACCTAAAAATCAAAACTGTAAATGCCGAAAATCCAAAAGTGCATGCGCAACAACGCGGTGCCTGAAATTATTTTTGAAGCTTTTGTTAACCTTTGAGAATAGGACAAAACAGTCAGTACTGCACACTGGCACCGTTGTTACTCGTGACCTATATAAGAAGTAGTCTTCTGTAAGGTAGCAAATAGGGAAGTTGGTAAACGTTTTACATGATAAAAACCACTCAAACAACGACGACGGAGTGAAGACAACAAACACAACAGGACGAATCTGTTCTCTCAACTAAAGTTTTGTTAGTGAAATTAACAGAAAAAAAACAGCGTAGCCGACACAGATTACATCAATAAACGCCTACTTATCTATTAGGCACTACAGAATATTTGAAACTGAAACGGTTCACACGCCGCTATTCATATTAGCTCGCAAAGATTAAAAACATTTTTATTTGACAGAGCTTCCGACGGCACCCTGCCAGTTGTCAATAAATTGTTGTCTTTTTTACCGGTGTACGATGTTCTGATTTTATACTTGCGGCTTCATTAAAATACAGAATGGGTGATTACTAAATTTCTGATGAATTAGTAAATATGCCCAATGAACTTCAAGAATATTGCAAAAAAGTGGACATATTTTTAATGAAGTGACGAATGCGAATTATGTTAAATTGCAATATTTGACGCAGAATCCGCTAAGTTAAAAAAAAAAATCGGTGAGCTTTTCTCCGCATCCGCTGAAAGGCCGGTGAGCTTTTCTCCTCATCTGCCAGTTTTGCGGTGAGCTTTTCTCCGGTGAGCTTATCTCCGGTGAGCTTTTCTCCGGTGAGCTTTTCTCCGGTGAGCTTTTCTCCGCCGCCCGAAGAAATCAGGCATGGAAAATACTCTATGCACTTCATACGAGGTGTGATAAAAAAAGTTCCGAGACGGATTTTATAGCGTAAAAAGAGAGGGCAGCACAGTGATACGCGCACAGCAGACGAAGGCAGGGGCCTTCCCGCGTCATTATGGCAAAGGCCATAAGGACGCATTTGGAACTGCGCTACATGAGTTTGTTTGACCACATGCACGAGCATAATGGCGATCTCTCTATAGACCGCAAACCAAAGCGAGAGCGAACATCAATTTTACGTCAAACTTGGCAAATCTAAGACAGAGACCTCTGAAATGGTTTAGAAGGCTTATATCAAAAAGCAGCGAGGCGTGCAAGGTGTTTTGAGCGGCCCTCGCGCTTCAAGAATGGCAAAACGTCACTGAAGTCACGGAGAGGTCGGACAAGCTCGCCCAACTGCTCATCGTCTTCCAGCGATGTTCTGTCGTTCCTGAAGTGCGAGTGCCCCTTAAAACACTTCGCAAATTTACCGCTTTTTGACAGAAGTCCGCTGAATCATTTCAAAGGCCTCGTTTTTATATTTACCGAGTTTGACGCAGAGTCGATGTCCGCTCTCGCTCTGGTTTGCAGTCTATGGTGAACTCGCCATTGTGCCCGTGCACGTGGTCGCAAAAACTCGTGTAGCGCAGCTCCTAATGTTCACAAGCGACGCCCTTCCTTCGACAGCTGCGCCCGCATTACTATGCTTCCCTCTCTTTTCACGTTAAACAATCAGTCCCAGAACTTTTTTTTTTTTTTATCACACCTCGTATACAGAAGACGGAAGATTTTTCTTCGTGTGTTCTTATAAAGACGGGACTTGGGCAGCTCTGGGCACGCAACAAATAGTCGCCGACAAAGTGAAGACGATAGGGCGTCTCTTTTGGATGCCCGATCTTCAGCACGCTCTCGTTGCCTTCCGTCGTGCGTCGGCTGCACGAGCATGCTCGAGGATCACGAGACGCCGAGGCGTCGTCGAGGGTAGGAGGCCCACGCTTTGTGGCGGGATATAAGGAGGGATAACTGAAAGACCCCCTTGCGTGCTCGTCCTGTCCGTAATTACAGTGCTTTAACTTGTACAACATACTATTCGTTTTTTTTTTCAATGTTTTTTTAATGAGACAATGGACGAAGTGGCAGATCAAACAGTGTCAAAAGTGCATTGTCACGGTGTCACTCGTTCTCTTGGCGAGTTTTCTACGCCGTGTGCAAAACCCAATCACGCACAGAAAAAAAAAAAAGCGCAGAGTCGTGGCGCATTTCCTCTGCGTGATTGGTTTAATCGGTGATATAGCAAACGGACAAAAGCGACGAGCGCCGTGAGGACGCTGTTTTGGCGCTGTTTGATTGGCTCCCTTACAGAACGTAGCGTCGGCTTCGGTCAAACTTAAAAGCTAAAGAGGTTTTTTTTTTTTTTTGGAAAAAGAAAAAAAAACGAGTTAGAGGTGAATTCTAACCTATTTTTGTCCCGTGAATTCGAACATCACGCGGGAATTTGACCCGAACGTATCGATCAGACTTGTGCCTATCTCAAATACTCTACTCAAGATACTGTATCTTAAATACTTTTTGGAGTATCTTGGTATCTTGCAAATACCTTTGATAGAGAGTATTTAATACTCTATCTTAATTACAATTCCGAGTATTTTGTACTCATTATCTTAAATACATTTTGACATTCCGCCATTTTCCGAGTTTTTCGGTATGAAGTGGGGTGGGCGTGGCACGAGGACACGTGAACATTCTTTCGAGCAACCGAATCCTGTTGCTAGCTCCAATTAGCTACGGTGACTTAGATTAAGCTCGTGAAAATATCACTTTCTTGCCGACTGTGACTCATATTTCAGCCGAAAGTTCGTACAATGAAGCTTCTCCCCTCGCCTTCCCAAAGGCGCCCCAAAAAATCCTCAAACCAAAGGTGTGGTTTTACGGAAGTAGAGATGCCACCCGGAGGCGCAAGCAGACCGGGAAGCGACCTACGAGAACAATGCAGACTTAAGTGTCAAGAAATAACAAATAGAAGAAAATGAGAAGTGGACACACAAAAAAGTAGACATTTTTGTTTTGCTTTTTGTATATTTGACCCCGCTAAAGCAAAACGTCAAGGTAGTTTTTTTTTTTTTTCTGTTGTCAGTTTGGCGCTTATTGCTCTCGCGAACACTGTCTGTAAGCGAACATTGATAAGCAGAGAACAGGACAGGAAACTAACTGCGTGCAGGGTGACGTGCCGTGGCTATTATGCGGGTTCTCTTTGTTATTCATTCACTCATATCCGTGTCTGAAGCCTAAGGCGCGCCGCAGGATGTGATATTCAGTGATGTCACTATCGGCGAGGCGCTCTATCCCGTTTGTTGTCCCCACACCTCAGTGTTTACCCAACACAAGGCCTGTGCACGTGCTTACAGGCCTTGTGGGAATGTCCATGACGTTAGGTGCCGGATCTGTCCCGAAAGCAGTCTTCAGAGGATGCGAGTTTGACCCACTTCGGCTTTTGTGCTTAGCTGAGGACCGTGCATGCTGCATCGTTCATGCAGGCCGCAATGGTAACAAAAGAGCCCCTCCTCCCCCTCACCGGAGAACACGAACTCCAGCCGAACGCTGACGCCGCGTTCGGTTAAGTCAGCCGAGCGCTGAGCCATTGTATTTGTTGTCCTCATCCATCTAGTTCTAAAGTCAACCGCTTGGGGTGCCACGGTCTGATCTCCTCTTTCTTGTTGTCCCAGAAATGTTTTGTAACATCTATCAGTGATACTGCCACGCGCGTCGCCCAGCGAGCGCGTGGCCGGATGGTTACCGCGCTTGGCTCTCGCGCGGAGGCTCCGGGTTCGATACCAGAAAGCGGACTTCTCTTTTATTTATTCCTTCAACTTGACATTCTGGTAAGTTCGAGAATTTTGTCGTCTGATCGAGTTACGAAAGTTCTACGCGCCGAACTTTCTACGCCGAATGTTCCAGAAACCCACGCGGGTACAAAAGGTGCTCCGAGTGGCGGTCCGGAGTCAGTCTCGCCCCAGCGGTCGATCCTGCTGTTTCGCTGACATCGACGCCTGCGACGCTAGCCTTTCTCTCTTTTGTTTTGGGAACAAGTTCGCCCCATTAAACGTTTAGTTTCCTCAGTTATTCGCCGCGTCATCATTTATCATTCGTGACAATATTTTGCTCTTTATAGTCGGACTGCATAAAGTTGTTGTTGCGTGCTAATAAATCATTCTGGTAACCCTGATTTGCGTAGCTAAATAACTTTCGTTGTCAATGACGTCGATACAAATTAAGCAATGCGGAAGTATCTTCAAAAGTAACTGAAATACATTTCTAAGTATCTGTACTCTACTCAAGATACTTTACAGTGAAAGTAACTTAAGTAGCATTTTAAATACTTTATGACGCAGGTATTTAGTAACTTAACTTAAATACTTTTATCGAGTATTTTGTCCAACACTGGTATCGATAGAAGACGCGAGAAAAATCCGAAAAAACCAACCGCTGGGTGTGACGTCATACCCGGAGGTGGCTTGCGCTTGCCGCATGGCAAGCGCAAGGTCGCACGTGAGCACATCACTGCGGCGATGTGCTCACGTGCGACTTCCCCAATAAACGAAAAACCATGGACAACATTCGGAAGGAACTAGAACGAAGTTTCATGAAGCGGGGAGTATATGATGCCGCTTTTAAAAAAGCAACGCTCGTAACCCATCAAAGTGCAAGTATTAGACACTTTTAGTTGGGCGTACGCAACGAGCTTCCGTACGCAGGAACGTTGCGAGTGCACCTACGCAGAACGTTCTGCGCAGGCGCACTCGCGGCCCGCAACGTTCCTGCGTACGCAAGCTCGTTGCGTACGCCCAACTAAAAGTGTCTATTGTGTGCGCACTGCAGGCTTATGAGAGAATAGACTGCAGTGCACAGGTGCTGAACACTGTTCTGCGGACATTTTTGCCGAGGACTTTGTCGCCAAAGAGGTTCCTTTGGTTAGCAAAACGGTCCAGGCGACCAAGGCCGTTGGAACTTTTATAAAGCAAAGTGGCCTAGCCAGCCAGCTAAAGCAAACTGTCAGTCGGGAAGTTCCCACCACGTGGAATTCAAAGGTATCCATGCTAAAGTCTGTCTGCTCCCAGTTCGAGGGGATAGAAGGTCTTCTAGAGTCAGGAAACAATCCAGTGATGAAAAGCGTGAACAACACAAGTTAATCGAGTTCCTGCCACCCTTCAAAAATGCTATATATATATATCGACGCGCTCGAGGAGGAAAAAAGTCTAACACTTCCTTTGGTCGTGCTTTACGCTTCCGCGTTATGGAAACATCTTGAACATGTGCCGGTGTGTTCAGTATAGACGCAGTTGAAATCGAGAAGATGAAGGCCCGTGCTCGTCATTTCCTCGACACGAAGCTGAAAATTTCCCTCCTCCACAAGACCGCCACATTTCTCTGGCCTCAGTTCCGCCAACTGCGCCTGTTGCCTGAAGACGAGCGCCTTGAAGTCTACGCGCACGTTAGAGAGCTACCTGCCCGTATCGCTGAAGCAACGACCCCAGATGAAAATGAGACTAACGATGACGTTCGAGAACCCGCTTCCAAAAGAAGGTGCCTGGGTTTGTTTTAAGACCGGTGTGCCTTGTGGGTTTCGTTACACTCATTTGAAATTAAAAAACAAAATTGTTACGCCACTATGTTAGTACCTTGATCTCCGACAAATGGCGCCAGTGTGTAACGCAGTTCCTCAATTCTACGAGCTCATCTTCCCAAGGGACGCGGGCCGGAAGTCCACTGTGCTCACAATGTCGAGTGCCGGCCCAATGCACCCACTCAATCTGAGGCTGCTCAAAACTCCTTTCTTGATCGAAATCTCCCCCTTGGTACCTTGTCCCGGAGTACCGCACTCAAAGTTACACCGAGTGGGCCCCCTGCCCCCTGAACGTCCCGACCGCCGCAGTCAGATCCTGGACCTTCTGCTTTCTTACGTGCGAGAGGCCAATCTCACTCAGTGCATCCATATATAGTCACCCATCTTTTTGTCCGTTTCTTTTCCCGCCTCTCCAGCTCGGAGGTCATTAGCGGAGAGAACCGGAGTGTGTACCTTCTTTGTGTGATTAAACAACGTTTCCGTCGTCATCGTCAATTACAAGAGAAACACATTCGACACAACCAAATTCATATGTGCAAATCAACCTTAACTTTACAATTCCAAATGGAGTACTACAAGCGAGGTGCACCGTTGCAGTTGCTGACCATCTTGCCAGCGCATCTGCTGTGGAAGTTCAGTCCACACCCTACGCGAGAGCAAAAAAAAAGGTAACGTTACAAATCGGAAAAAGATAGACACATCTTACTCATTCTAAGAATAGGAAAGAATATTCATAAGTTTAATTCCTTGTCCTGGAAAATGGCTTAAAAACCTTAAAGCATTAAAAGACAACTTAGAATGCCCTTTGCTTTCGGCGTCCACAGACCGACGCGTGTAAGCTCACAGTTCTCGTTCACAATATCACACACACTATAGTCATTGGCAAGGTGAGAACGGCAGGAAGGAGCGCCGGTTCTCCCGCCTTCAGCGCGAACTTCCTACCTTCGACAATGCTTCGGCGTCCCGTGCTTCTCGAGCGCGCGCGTGGAGTAAAAGCACGGCGGAAGGCATGGAGACCATGCTGGAGGCCGGCCGTTTCAAAGACACGCCCTGCCTTTCTCACTCTGTCAGTGACTATGGCCTTATATCAAAGAGGGACTTTGGAACGTAAGAGCAACCCCGGGTTGCTCTTAAGCGGGACCCCTTTTTCGGGGGTGCAGTGAGGGACAGCCGGGCTTCGGCTGCCGGCGGGGCGCCGCGAAGCGGCGTGTACGGGTGGACCAAGTGGCTTAATATTTTTAATGAGCCATCCGCAGACAGTCACCGCGAAGCGGCATAATCGGAGGGGCCGGGGAGGGGGGGGGGGGGGGTTAACACGCGCCCCAGTGATACACCCGCCGTCCCTTACTGCGCCTCTGAAAAGTGTGACTCTTTTTAAAGGCCGTCGTACAACCTCGGTATTCTGCGGGGAAGGTAATCTTCTTAGCGCTCCCCTCTCCTAACCCACAAGGGAAGCCAAGTTGGGGCAAGGTAAAAAGTGGAGAGGATATAGGAAAGGAGGAGGCGCCAAAGTGGAAAGCGTGAAGTGAACATCGGCCTTTAAACTAACATTTTTAACTGTTGCTGCACTTGGCTTTGATTCCTGTTTTATTTTCATTTGTGACTGTTTGTAGTTGTGGCCAGATCCTTGCTGATCATGTAGAAAATCCAAGGAAATTGGTAAATTAACGCAGCTTCTGGAAAAGATCGTTTGCGTCAAATTATTCGCCCTAAATATTAAAAGCGTTTTAGAATACCATTCAAGGTCTAAACGTCGCCTCCTCCCTACCGGACTTGACCCCCGAGAATCCAAATAGACTTCAATTCAAGTGTCGGAAGCAAACGAAAAATACATTCTAAATACTCACATCTGCACTTTAGTCCTTGTCGATACAGCCCGAAAAGCATAAACCCACAAAGGTTGCAGAACGTAGGAGACCTGTAGCTGTGGACCGTTAGCGAGTGTGGTAGTGTCCGCACGTCGCCGCCCGTGTGGTTTGCTTTGAGAAAGGGGGAAGGGGGATGGAGTTGAGGGAGCCGTCAGAATTTCTAATCGCTGAGAGCTCAAAAAAAAAAAAACGTGGCGAATCCCAATCATGCCATCATCGCTGAAGAGCCAATCAGATGGCAGCATCAGCCGATAGGATCTCCAAAGAAACAACCACGAAGCAAGTAGCATAAATAGACCTATTGCTAAATTTCCCAAGCATCAAGGAGACTGCAGGGATTAGTGTTCCGCGCGCCACACGCGCACGCCTTCCCCGTATGAGATTCGAAGTAAATAACCAAAATAAAGCGTTGACGAACGCGAGTGCAAGATGCAATTTCTTTTAGGCATTTGCTTTAGAACAGTTACTACTGCTGATACCAGCACGTGCGGAGCGTGGAACACCAAACCCTGCATTCACCTTGATGCTTGGGTAATTTCGCAATAGGTCTATTAACATATTAAACCATGATCTGCGTTTTTTGAGCTGCAAGTGACTATATATAGTCTCGGACAGCTTAAAGGTGACCTGAGGAGGGTTCTGAGATCGCCTGAACATGGCGATAACTCACTTTCCGGGTTCTAAGCATCCTAGAAATCCCTAAATACTAACGATGCGCGGCCGATTTCCCTATTAAAAAAAAGCAATCAAAGATCGAAATTATCTCCGGCGATGGCGGAGGATTGCGCTTCAGCCAGGACGACATGTGACCAATGAAAACGCGACATCTTGTTGAGATTGCAAACGCTGGTATTACAAAATGTGAAGGCTTTTGTAGATGATAGAAGCAAGTAAGAGTAGCCGAAAAAATGTTTAACTTTTAGCGGAGAGGGAAATAATACTGTAAAAATCGTCTCAAAAACAGCAAACTGTGGTTGTTGTTATTGTTGTTGTCTTTGTCTTCCGCGGAAGTGATGTGTCAGGTCGTCAGCTCTCAAGCCCTCGACCGCGCACTCGCTGAGTTCAATCGTATATCCGCGCGCATTCGAGATATCACACCGCGGTTTCACCGGTCGGAGGCGCGAGGATCCTTCGCTGGCTATTGACTGGCAGTGGTCCATGGTTTCGGAACATGCTCCACCCATCGCCGGAGATGAAATCGGTGTGTTATATCGTTGATTGCTCATTTTCATTACGAAAATCGGCCGCATTTCGTCATGATTGAGGTATTTCTAGGGTGCTTAGAGCCAGCATAGTGAGTTATCACTATATTTAGGCGATCTCCAGTAACCTCCTTGGGACAACTTTCAGAAACGCAAGGCAGTGGCTTATTATGTTAATTTAGGCTACTCGCTTCGTGATTCGCTGTTCGGGGTTCTTGTCGGCTAACGCCTCAATATGATTAAGTGCGAAGCGATAATGAGATGCTCAGGAGTCGGGACTCACCTCGCTCTGCATTTCTTGAGTTGTGAGAGGCCATAGTAAAACAGACAATATCGGATTCGCGAATACGACTGCTGGCCAAATCAAACTAGACATCTTAAGGCTGGTTCTTACACTTCCGACTGCTTACGACCCTGTGTGCCTTGAAAATTCTTAAAATCTTTCGAACACACTGGCGCCCTCTATCGGGTACAGCTGTAAAACACTTTCAACTTTCGCATATCTTTTTAGAGCGCAGCTCTTAGGCGCCCGTTTCCGGCTCGAGCGGCGTCGCCGTCGCCGTAACCACGCGTAGCGTAACCCTCGTAACCCTCGTGAGGGTTACGAGGGTTACACTCACGAGGGTTACGAGAGCTGCCATCACGAGGGTTACGAGGTTTACCCTCGTAACCCTCGGGAGAGTAACCCTGGTAACCCTCGTAACCCTCGCGAGGGTTACGAGGGTTAGTTAACCTCAAAAGGGTTACCCTCACGAGGGTTACCCTCACGAGGGTCCCGAGGGTTACCCTCACGAGGGTCATGAGGGTTACCCCCTGTTGTCACGTGATCCCCCTGAGGTCACGTGACCCCCCCCCCCCCGAGGTCACGTGGCCCTCTGATGTCACGCGACCCTCTGATATCACGTGACCCCTGAGGTCACGTGACCCCCCTGAAGTCACGTGACCTCAGGGAGTCACCTATCCCTCAGTACCCTTCCATCAGTCAGTACCCTTCCATCCTCCTCCTCAAGAGCTGCGCTCTAATCCGGCGTTACAGAGAGTTGTAAACGGCTTTCATTTTTTAGCAACTTTTGTTAATAATATGAACGACAATTTTTCATAGATAGTACCTACATTTGATCTCGCAATTACTGCAAAACCATCTCTTTGGTGAAATGCAGTTCCAGGGTCACCTCATAGATGGCGCCAGCGTGCCAGTGTGTGTCCTGAGTCCACTCGGTGGAAAAGATCATAAGGTGAACGGGTGTCTGAAGGTGAACGGAAGTCTGTGAAAGGGTCTTTAGTTGAGAAGAAACAAAACGCCTTCGTTTTATTACATAAAAAGGGGATGGCCTCACCTAAGACGACGACCTCCAACACAGTGCCCTCCGTTACCTTGGAAGCCGCCGTGAGAGGTAGAAGGACGTTGCCCCTTTCGTAGTCGTGCAGAAACAATAGCAGGCGTTCATTCAGTCGATTCAGACCGTGCTCCGGGGACTGCAAAGGGGCAGAGTTTATAATAGGGTATTCAAGAAAGGTGCTAATTCTAGAAATATTTGAAGGATCGTTGTTTTTAGTTGGCAGGCTCACCCCTACATTGATCGGCAACAATTCACAACGGAACGCCGGATTAAAATAATGTAGCCCCTTTTCAACGTTAGCAACTCTGCGTAAATATTTGCGTTGGATCGATCTGTGAATCTCCAGTAACAAACTAAGCAGTTTTTTGTATATGTTCATGCTTTTGTCACGTTGACATCGTGTTTTTCTTACTGTTGTAAAAGCAGTAAAAAATAAAGAGAAAATTAGAATTTACGTTCTCATTACTAGACGGCGTTGCTGCTTTTTTTTTCGTATTGTGTTCATATAAATACTATTTTTATGTATTCACACCTTTGCCTCGCAATATTATCGCCCAGGTACAGTGAAAAAACATGATTTGAGAAGAAATAAAAATTGAGGAAATCTTTGACCCAGTGGCCATCAGAACAAAGATTCTTTCTGCGTTAGATATGGAAATTATGCTGGATTAAGCAATGTGCCCCGCTAGAAAGAAAAGTAGCTAAGGGTGAGGCAAGAGCCGTTTCGTGACAGTACAAGGGAATTAAAACAAAATTCACTGTCTGCACAGAGTATTCAAGTCTATTTCGATATACTTTCAAACTGTGTCCAAATGAGTTTCCCCAGACCACACTCCCTAAGTAGTCTGGGAGTTTCCCCAGACTACACTCCCGAACTACTCCCCCCCCCCCCCCTCTCCACACACACACGCACAAAAAAAGGCATTTAAGTGGGTCCTTTCAGCACCGCCTAGCTCGCGACGCTAGCCCTCGGCTCCTTGCCAAGACTGGGCACGGCTCCGCAAGACGGGGGCAGATCCCGTGTGCGTTTCATCTTGCTTTGTTCTGGCACGATAAACTTAGTGAGTATTCGCGAAATTTAGCAGAAACTATTACTCGCTAGCTTTAAAAGGAATTATATACTGCCTTTAGATTAGTGTCACGTGACGCCATCTCACATGACGTCACAGTTTTCTCGCTAGCGGAGAAATTTTCCTGCTAACTTTAGCGGGGAATCCCAATGTCACTGGGTTATGACGTCACGGTGTCTTTTAGCAGGGAAGTTTCATCGATACATTTAGCGGAACTTTTTACTTGCGATATCCAGAGGAGAAATGTATCCGCCCTATTTAGTGGGAATATAGTGCCACGGGAGATCATCGTGCACGAAACCTCCCATGTGTCTCGTCAAAATATCACATCAACACCGTCCGCTAAATGTAAACACGGCAGTGAAGCTGTGTGCAGCAGCTCGACACGTTACTCGAAAAACGTAATTGATTATAATTACAATTACTCTTGGCTTAAAAGAATTCGATTAGATAATTCGATTAGTTGAGACGAAAAGTAATAAACTGTTAAGTGAAAAAGTTATAGTTACTTTTCTCGCTACTTGAGGTTATCAAAACGACTAAGTTTTCTGCCGGTTTAAAAAGTGGGCCTTTCATACCGTCCATTATCGAATTATAATTACCGAATTACGAGCTACTTATCTTCTCAATCCACTGATTTCGGTCATCCATCCTCCTCTCAGAGACATTGTGCAGGGATTCCGTGGCGAGAAACTTGTGGAAACAAATGACACAATTAAAGAGGGGAGGGTAAATTGTAATTGTTACAATTCATTTAGTACCTCCAGATGTAGTCATAATATCCTCGTGATTACCTTCTAATAAAAGTAATCAATTGGTTGCAAAATTACTCCAAAAGGTAATCGACTACAAGTAATTTGATTACTTGCAACGAGTACCGTACAAGTCTGGTATTGACACAATTCATTTGTGGGATGCGGGAACCGGATGGATGGATGGATGGATGTTAATGGCTATAGCAGGGGGATGAAGCTCTCGGCTACTTCCGTGAGGGCCGCGTATATTTATGACGTTCGTCCGGTGCGACGAACTGCTTCCGATTTCCGCGCACCCAGCGGGCGTTGGCACTTGTTATTTTATTTTAAATAAATATGATTCATATATTTAATGAAGTGAAATAAAGGTGAAGTTGTTTCGAAGGTGTGAAGGGCTTTGAAGCTTGTTATCGTAACTTTCTCTTTCACTCTTTCAACGTGTCTGGGCGCGCTTGCTCTCTCTCCGAACCCGCGCCTCGCGCCTCGAGATGCGCTGGCCGCTGGCGCCGGGAAGTCGGTGGACCGTTAGAACGCGCGAGAGACGCGAGCCCGCGAGCAGTTTCGCTTCTGGGAGTACGTCGCGGCGCGAGATTCGTGCCACGTTCGTGCGTGCGCGGCTTTCTTTTCTTTTTTCGTGGGAACTCGTTGTTTTTGTAATGTGGTCAAGCATGGATTTTCGTCATCACCACACCACCTGCTGTGCCAAGCGGGGAAATAATTACTGCCGAAAGCCGGGACACCAATGGTTTCGAGGTTTAGAGTTCCAATGGACGTGACGTGAGGTACGCTCTTTTGGTCTTCTCTGTCTTAAGTTTCTGATTAAATGTTTGCAACAGAACCTAACTGTCGCAGTGGTAGTGATTATTAATTGTTTGATTTTACCAATAGCTGCGATGGTTTCAAATCACAAAACCAAATCCTATCATTGTTTAGGATTCCGCTTGTTCGTTCGCCGCGAGAAATATGTCCTTGTCAAATATCTGGCGACTTCTATATAATATCAAGATTGAGCACATATGCTCACTTCAAAAGATGGTAAACGTTTTGCAGTGAGCTATTTATTTGGGATTCTTGTCAGCGATTCACGCGTGTGTTCGCGAGGAGTGAAAATAAGCCTAGATATTTTTCGATTAATTGAGGATGACCGATGGAGCGATCCGTACTGGTTTCCCGCTTCGTTTAGCAGTGACGCACCCCTAAATTTAAGTGATAATATTAAAAACTAATACATGTTCTCGATGAAGACTCGATACTAAAGATTGAGCTTATGTTTTTCTTAACCTCATTGCTTAGTTTCCTTTGGTTCCAAGACACCATCGTCGGTCTTCACTTACGCTTACTTTTATAATAAAATTCGAAATGATTGTCAATTTAGCGTGGAGGCATTTAACTCAAGGAGAAGAAAAACGGAGGAGACACGACTATTTAATGTCGCTGTGTTGAACTTGAAGCACCGTTTTTTGAAAGGAGGTACAGATAATGCTCGCTGTTTTCATGTGACCATGTCAGGCACGTAAAGGCCAATCAAGCAAGTAATTCAATTTTTTTTTCTAGGCTCCACGCCTGTGGCTGAACGGCGCAAGGCTTGTGAGTATACGCAACGAAATCCGAAAAGGATCACGAACCTACAGAGAGTTATGTAAATTTAGCAAAAAGTTTTTGCAAGGACGCATATCATCACCTTCGTCGCACGTAGCCTTAACGTTTTATACGGTTTTGTTGTTCATTTCATTGATTCTTGTGTGCAAAATAGTGAGAAATTTCTTCTGTATTTTGTTCTGCCTGTTGAATAAAAATGAAGGCAAAAGAACAAGCATTGCATATTTTTTGTGTATGTGTCACTTTTGTTGCTTTGCTAGGTTTCTGCTGCTTTGCTGCTGGTCTCGCGTTTCAGTGCTGGCTTTGTGCGTTTCAACGCACATTAAACAGCATTGAAACGCGAAAACCAGCAGAAAAATAGCAGAAGCTTAGCCGAGCAAAACAACACAAAAAACCGGGCAAAAAAAAAAAACTGCAACCTTTATTTTTTTTTTTTTTTTTTTTTATTCCAGGTAGCGCAAGCTGCCACCCATCCATCCAAGCAGAATGGCGCTGCCGTGCGGTTTCGGTTTTGGTTTCTCTGTGCCGCCATGTTGATGTTAGTACAGTCACCAGATACCAGGGGATTCAAGTGGCGCTACGGACTCCCAGGGTTTACCAATTCGCGTTCCATGGGCGGTATAGGAAATTGCCGTCCACTGGCTATATCCCTTGTAACGGGCGGTAGCTTGCGCCACCTAGCCTAACTCTAAGAAGACCGGGAATTTCTTTTTCTCATTGTTGCCACCTTAGCAACCCACCCTGGTGCAGAGGAAGTTGTAGGCCCTCCTGTGGAGCGACACGAAGTTTATGTCACCAGCGGACATCTTCACGGTATCCCACATTGGGCCTGATTGCAGCCGGAAAGTGACTTCCGCATTTGGAGCAGCCTTCAAACAAAAAAAAAAAAAAAAAAAAAAACACAACAAATTTCATTGTCAGAAACAGTTGAGTCTGGTACATACAAGCATTTGCGTTTCGTTCCAAAGGAGTGCTTTGTGCAGCCTTGTGCTCCCTTACTACTAGATAACACACTGGCACGCTGGCGCCATCTATGAGCCAGCCCTGGAACGGTACTTAACTATAGAGCGAAGATTTTGCTGTATTCGTGGGATCAAAAGTACGTAAGACCTATGAGAAATGATCGTGTATTATATATAAACGACCATTTTATTGCCAAAAAACATTTTGAAAATAAAATGGACAAGCGTTGTCGAAATAAAAATATTGACAATGTTATAAATGTTTTAACATTGTCAAAGTGTTCTCACGCCCATGGTGGAACAACGATGCGCATAAAAGGAATTATGAAATATTATACGAAAATCGGAAGTGAAGGTCAGAGATCCACTAACGATGACGTCATGAGCAGGCCTTGTCACCTCGGTGGTATTGACTATATAGTGACCGACAACTTCAGAAACGCAGAGCCTTTCTTAAGTTGTCGGTGTGTTAATAGTGTTCGTGCTCCTTGATTGGGAATTCCTTTTTCGGCGTTTTGATCACCTAATACCGCAATTTCACTGCGTGCGAAGGAAGAGTAAGATTTTCCGGAGCTCGCCTTGTCCTATGTTTCTTAAGTTGTCAGTTATTATACCTGCATGCCTTGGATTGGGTGAGGGGGGGGGGGGGGGGTAATCGAGTGTTCGAGTAGGGAAAGCTAAACTAGGATTATATACAGAGGCACGATACTTGCCACATTCTCGTTCGAGCTGTGTGGTGCCCAGAATGCACTATGCGAGTGGACAGTGTATATTTCCCAATTGCAAATCACATTCAACAAAAAAAAAAAATAAAACAATTGCGGGTGTCAATGAGAAGAAAAAAAAACTAGCTGAAGTGCTTTCTTTGAACCAAAAAGGTAACTTTCAGGCTCGCGAAAATTCAAGAAGGTGCGACATGGTATTTGACTTTTGATGGGTGGCAGGTTAGCGGAGTTTGGGAGGTACTACGTTATGGGTAATTTGTTTTTACTGCTTCGAAACAGAAAGCGAAAAATAAATTCACATAAAGAAATGGGTTATTTCATGTCCATGTTTCGAACATGTTTTCCCTTTCTCTGTTGCACTATGTGGCGCGTAGTTCGCATTTAATTTCTCAAAATGCTATGTGCATTGCAAGCGACATCTAGACGTAAAAACAGTAAGCGGATAATCAATAGTCAGTCGAATTGTCCTTACCCCGGGCTGCCCTCCGAGAGTCGTTGATAGGCGACGGCGGCGGTTTTCGTCGGCTTTTTCGCAGACTGTCAAGTGGTTTTCAAGGTTGTAGCTCTTCACGGGTTTCTGACAGAACTCGCAAGGTATGATCACTTTGTCGCTGTTACTTTTCATTGTGGCTGGATGTTGATCCTGAGAAAAAGTCACATATATCCGAAAAAGATTTTTAAAAATGCCACATGCTCTGCAATGTAAGTATAGTCCTTTTTGTTTTGTTTTTTTGTAACATGCACAAAATATTTTCGTGCTACATTCTACGAATCACCAAGTCTGCTTATTGCTTCGATTTGTTCAACGTTATCTCTCCAAACATTTATGTTTTGGACTATATCATTTTTAATTCTTCTTCGACACTTATCAGAAGTGGTGTCAGAACAGATGAAGGGGGGTGGGAGGGTCATCCATTTTCTTTTTTCAGATACATCAGACACCTCTCCACTTCATATGACATTAGGGAGTTTTAGGGAACTCTTTTTGCACATTCGATACGGTACGACGGGCCCTTCGGTATACGAACTGCGCATGCGCGAGTATTCTGCGGTGGCGCATGCGCAGTTCGTACCGCCTTCTGTCATCTCCCCCCCCCCCCCCCCCGGTCCTTCCTCCTCTCAAAGCGCGTTCACACTTGCGGAAAACTCTCTTGCCGCCAACCGAATTTACTGGGTGGAAAAAGGCGGAGCCGTTCCCATTTGCGGCAACCCGCCGCATTCTGCACGGCTCCGGTCGATCGCGGGTACCTGAGCAAGCTGCCCCTGGCTCGAGCGGTGTTCGAACAATGGCTCTCGCAGGCTTCCTCTTGCAGTAAACGCTAATCCGCAGTACCCAGGAAATGAACAAAATTCTCTCGGCGATATGCGAAGGCAAGAATGAAATAACGAACAAAGAGAGGCAACGTGTGTACGCATACCACTCTCACCAATTCTATTCCACGGTTCTTCTCCGTGGGCTTTTCGATTTTTTCGGGTGCCTCTTGTCGAACAGGGACGAAGTATCGACGAGCATTTCTGCCGACACACCGATACCAGCGAGACGGCGCCATTTTGACACAACTCGGGAACTCCGACAACTCCGGCGGCAAACCCCAGCAACTTCGGGCGACTCCACCAGGATGTGACGTCAGCACACGACATTTCCTTCCTGTGTTCTGATTGGCTACGGCGGCTTGGAAACTTTTTTCTGCGCGGGAAAAATCCGGCTCCCGGAGAGGTTGGTCCCGCGGACGAATATCACGTCACCGTCGAGGGGATATTCGCCCTCTTGGCGTTAATTCCCGCGCGGATTCGTCTGCGGATCCGCAAGTGTGAACGAGCCTTTAATTCCCCGACCACTTCTAGCGCAAGCATTTCAACTTTAAGCGTAGACCGCATGGAGCGTTTTTCTGCACGCGAAAACGCGACGCGCTATGAACGCTCGCGCGGAAGCTGACGCGGGGGCACCCGCATGCAGCCAAAGCCAAGCGCCGCCGGCCGCGCGTTATCAACGTTGCCAGATAACCGATTTCTCAACGCGCGATGTAATTGCTCACGCAAATACTACAAAATAAGAGTTAAAGTATTAAATAAGTAAATCAAACGGGTTTTCGTGTCAAAAAGAACACTTTTTCAATTTTTATATGGCCAATAAAAAGGTTTTTGAACACCTTGATTTGCGCTGGATACGAAACACCGTACTGAGCCAGCCGCGTTGGCCGCGTCGCGAGTGGTGTGTTGTTCGAGTTGTTCGTGTTGCGTGCATTTCTGCGCTGAGTGCAAGTAAAGTTTACTTTAGTGCAAGCTCTATTTGCCAGAATTTGAGATTTGCTCTAGTCCAGTATGGAGCGAAGGCGAAAGCTCCTCCTGCTAAGAAGTATGCTTGTGCTAAAGCAGGCACAACTGGAAAATCGATCCCAAAGAATGGGGCGCTTCTCAACCTCGTCAATGAGCATTTCATTGAATGCACGTTTGTCAACCATCGCACGTGCAATCGGCAAACAAAAATAAGCGCAGTCAAACCGCCAAAACCAGAAGCGGTTTTCTGTGCTGAATCATGTGATGGTTCGAGCGACTCTCATTGGGCGAGAGCCGCTTCAACGCCTCGGCGCGCGCGTCTTGTTCTGGGTCGGCTAGAAGCCAACGCTCCCGCGAAAACGCGCGGCGGCGCGCAGGAAATGACGTCAATTTGACGCCGACGCGCCCGAATCGCGAGCAAAAACGCTCCATCCGGTCTACGCTTAAGAACGCTAACTTTTCGCCGAGGGCAATCTTTTCCGTTATGTTGGTTCACGCTAATGCGTTGCCAAAACGTTTTTTTTTTATTTTTTAGGAAGTTGTGGTTGCCTATTATTTTGAATGGGACTATTTTACAATAAAGTAAAATTAACTATGCGATTGAAACATTGAAGTTTTCTTTTAACATTACGCTTTAAATCAGCGCATGCAGTATGGAAATTATTCAACTTAATAACTGCGGAATAAAATGGGTGGAAACCTACTTGCATAGCGGCTTTTTCGGCTTTGATTTAGTGTTGACGTTGAGTCCTGATATTGCGCTTTTCCGATAGATCTGGAAAACGTTAGATCCTAGTTTTTCCCTGTTTGCATCCCTTCCGAGGATTCCTAAAACAGTATATTGTTATCATAAGCTCCCACTAATTGCGGGCAATAAGAAACTACAAATAAAAACGGAACCAAGAAAATCGAGCATAGATTGCTACGAACAATGCACATCCTCCATCGTAGGTTTTAGAACTCGATGGAAGCTTTGTTGAAATGTTTTATAATAATAATAATAATAATACTGTTTATTTTCCGTCAAAACACAAATGACGGAGGGAGACCGAGGAAAAAAGCTGCATCATGCAGCTTGACGGGCCCTCGCCCCCCCCCCCCCCCTCCTTACACAAAAAAAAAAAACCAAGAGAAAGATAACGATTTCAGAGATAAGGACAAGGACAATATTACAAAGAGGTGCGACTATATAAGAGGGAAACAAAAACAAAGCACATGCAAGCACAGCATTATTCAATTTAGCAAAAATTTAGGTTATGAAACATGACAACTAAGCAATCACATTTGAAAAAGAAAGAAATGCTCGGAGATTTTTTACAGAAGTTGTGGAAAGATCAATGTTGTGAGTAACAAGAAAATTAAGCAGTCGAGGAAGTGCATATTTTAACATTTGTTCACCGTAGTTAGTTTTGCAAATAGGGAGCGTCCAAATTTCCGTGTTTCGAGTAGGATATGTTGCTACTCTTGGCGAGAGAGACGCCAATTCACTAAGGGCATGAAGATTTGTTTGTAATTCTGATTTATAGGCCACGCATAAACTATATTTATATAACATATTTACAGGCATCAAATTTAAACTTTTAAAGAGAGGTCCACTAGGGTGATCGTATGACACGTTACAAATACTTCGCAATATTTTCTTTTGTATTACAAGTATTTTGTTTAAATTTGTATTCGTAGTAGTACCCCAGACTAAGGAGGAGTAATGGATGTGGGAGAGAAATAATGATATATAAATAATTAATTTTACATTTGTGGGCAGAATATGGCGATGACGATACATTAAGCCTGCGACTCGTGACAATTTTACCGAAATATAATTTACGTGGTCATCCCAACTCATTCGATCTGTGAATATAACACCAAGTGTCTTAAAACTAGATAAAATTTCTATTTTGGTTCCATTTAAAACAATATCACTAGTTATATTATCATTCTTACTTTTTGGGCGAAATAAAATTGCTTTTGTTTTGTTATCATTTATTTTTAAAGTATTACATTGACTCCAAGTAGTGAGGTCTTTCAACGTTTGATTTGCCTTTATTGCTAGTTCCTGACAGCAGTTACCGGTAAAAAATAAACTTGTATCATCAGCGTAAATTACGTATTTAACGCTTTTATTAATATTGACATTATCGTTAACGTATAAATTAAAAAGGAAGGGACCTAATATGCTTCCTTGTGGAACGCCAGATAGAATGGGTGTAATATCAGATGAATAACCGTTTATATGAACGTATTGTTTACGATGTGCAAGATAAGATGTTATGAGAGTTGATGCATGTCCACGAAATTCATACATTTGTAATTTTTGTAGTAGCAGATTGTGATTTAAGTGATGGAATGCTTTGCTGAAATCAATAAAAATACCAAGAGTCATTTTTTTTTCTTCAAAGCTTTTCAAAATGTATTCTTTTTGCTCTAAAAGTGCCAATTCTGTAGAACGGTGCTTGCAAAACCCAAACTGTGATGGAGTGATCAAACCGTGTTTATCTGCGAACTGTACCATGCGCGAAAGTAGAATTTTTTCGAGGCCTTTTGAAAACACTGATAAAATTGAGATTGGCCTGTAGTTACCTATATCATTCTTGTCACCTTTTTTATAGAGAATGCTAACTTTCGCAATCTGCATTTTTTGTGGAAATACCCCATTGTACAAGCACAAATTAAAGATATACGTCAACAGGGCGATATGAGATCTAAAACGTATTTTATCGGACTTATTTGTAACTCGTCAGCGTCGCAGCTGCTACTATTCTTTAGTGATAAAAATGATTGTGTCACCTCATTATCAGTTACTGGCTGAAGAAAGATAAAGCTACTACTTCTGTGTTCGATATACGCGCAAGCATTTGTATCGGGATCATCTCTTGATAGGTTTACAAAATAATCATTGAAAGCGTTTGCTAGTGCTTGATCCGTTAGGTCCGTGTCATTCAGGCGTATTTTTGGATATGTTTTATGTTATGTGAACGATTTAGAACATTGGTAAGCTTTTTCCATGTGACGTCTGTCCTCATTGCAGATGATATAAATTAATTACTAAAGTACCTTGCTCTAGCTGTTTTTAGTTCCTTTGTAAGTCTATTTCGATATGATTTGAAAACTTTTAAGGTTTTCAGGCTCCCTTGTTTCCACAAACGTTTTGTACAATACATTTTTTCTATTAATTTTAATTAGAAGCTCCGGTGTTACCCATGGTTTACGGTTTCTTTTGGTCAATCGAACAGATTTATAAGGAAAGCACAATTTATATAGTTGCTGAAATTTGTTTAAGAACAGATTATATGCTTCGTCAGCGTTCATTTCATTATAGACTTCGTTCCAGTCTAGTTCCGAGATTTTAGTCCTAAATTCACGAAGGTTATACTGTGTATTATTCTGAAAGGATCCTCGAAATCTATTCCTTGTAGTTTTAGATATTTTCTTTTTGACACACAAAAATATACCTAGATGATCACTTATATCTGTATTAATTATCCCCGATTTTACGCAGGGTAATTCAAAACTTGTTATAAACAAATCGAGCAAAGTTGATGATTCTGCAGTAATTGTGGTTGGTGAGGTAATGACATTCGTACAACCACTACTGTTAATTAGTACTTCTAATTGTCTTTTACTTGGGGTATCTTGAATCATATTTAAATTAAAATCACCCCCCAGAATAATATTATATTTGTTTTCTGTTGCGAACCTAAAATGTTTCCAGAAAAGCAAAAAAAAGACGTCAAACTCCCGTCCGGCGGCCTATAAAACACAGAGATAAGATTCTTGTTCACAAGCAGGGATAGCACTTCATAGTCTTTCCATGGTGCCGATTATATGTTCAGTTTTGTACCTCTGGGTGCAATGCTCAGCCTTTGGAGATCGTCGTTCGTCCGGTTGGTATTTTTTCGTGGCCATGTATATGGTGCATTACAAATAACAAAAACCGAATTGAAATGTTTTATTATGCAATTAAGAAAGAAGAAACAAAAAGATAACAAAACAAAAAAATCAAGGGAAACGTTTTATGATGCCAATTAAGAAAGAAGAGGCCCAATATACTCGTCATTTATGTGATGGCCTTAAATGCGATCGTTTTTCTTTTGCACTTAAACCCATCACAAATATCATTCTCTGCGGAGCTATATATGATGTCCGGAGCTCGCCGCACCCTGTCTTTATTCAAACTGTCAGTGTTGAGCAAGTGTAAAAAGACTAGAGTCGCTTTTTCTCACTAAACGTGTAAAAAAACGGCACCCCCAAAAGGTTGCCTCTGAGATAACCTGTCCTTAGCCTACCGACAAAAACTGATTTAAGAAACCGCAATATCTAGTTCCGCATCACAGCAAACGTCGCACGATGTAATCAGGCAAAGCAAAAAATAGCGCTCAAGTATTCATGCATATAAGCCTTACCGTAATGATGAAAATAATCCAGCGGGCCGGAGCGAAATTCTGGTTACGCCAACAGAGAAAGCATTACAGATCAGAGGTAGTCTACAAATCCGTTACATATATGTTCGGGTGAAGAGACGATAGGACCCGCCGCTTGAAGGCTGGCTCGGCGGTAAACACAATGGCAGACGAAGGTCTGATAGTTCCTAAGCAACCCGGCGGGAATCTTGACAAGGATGAGTTATGTGCTTGCCTGGTGTACGTTGTTCCGAACTCCGAAAGAAATCGGAAGATGGAATGTGTGTTTTCTATATGCTGTATCACGGGCCCTATCACCATCGTACGTAAGTTAAAAAAAAAAAATAATCGCAAATATGCAGATGACAGTGATGTGATTGGCCTAAGCCGTTTTGGAGCACCTTTTGGAGCAGCCAAAACAGTGTTTTGGAGCAGCAAAAGTGGCTTTTGGAGCAGCTAAAACAGTGTTTTGGAGCAGCAAAAGTGGCTTTTGGAGCAGCTAAAACAGTGTTTCGGAGCAGCAAAAGTGGCTTTTGGAGCAGATATTCTTAGAAAAATGAAAAATATTCGTTTCAAATGCTAGACAAACGGGATACTTTGCTTGCCGCAATAAACAAATTATAGTCAAGTTGGACGACCTGGGAGTCTTTCAACATAAAACTGAAATGCCAATGACATGACAGATTTTGCAATGCTTCAGTTAAATCCTACGTATATATGTACCCGCTATAGGTAAATAAGAACCAAAGTTCATATATTAAAACTTATTTGGACATGACCAGCTTAGTAGTAAATAACACAGCATTAGGTTGACTTGTGATAAAATAAATGAAAGCAGTCTCCAACTGATGAAACACGTAACTACTGCAGTGCAATCCGAAATTGTCGTGCCGGCGGAGATGGTTGTTCGATCGAAACCATGCCACTCCGCTCCATCGCCAACTGGTTCCCAAAATTGCATGCAGAATGTAACTGTCCAGCATATTACAAAAAACAGTCGAGGCACGTGCTTACCAGGCCGGCAAGCGAGGTACAAGCTAAACACACCCGGAAAAAAAGAACCTGAGCACATCGATGCAAGACATCTCGAGCCAAGGTCAAAACGTTCTTGGAGTGCTTTGTGCAACGAGTGAACTCGAGACAAACAAGCGCACTGTGCGGGTTCAGGTGCAGACATTGCCTTCTTTGCTTTAGCTCACTTCTCTTCACCAACTTTCTTTTGCGGCAGATATTTCGCGTACCGAGGTCCCTTTCGAAAGAAAGCCTACCGAGAGAATCCTAGGTAATCAATACTTTGATACAGCAGTCTTCGAGCTAGAGGAATTTTTGCAGTAGCGTATTAAAGAAGAACAGGAATGTTTATGAACATGCGGCGGTCCTTGCGTTTCAGTTTAGAAAGCGCCATATCTGCAGCGACATGGGGACAGCAACACCCAACGTCGGGCAACCATGGTGGCTGGCAGGCAGGGACCAAATATGTTTTTTCCAGGGCAGTTGCTTTCAGGAGCGAGTGCCTCAGCTCACAAAGTAACTCCCGCCGCACAAAAACGTGGTTTCGTTTCAAAGCCTGACGGCGTGGCTGGTAACCGAGCACGATAGCGTCGGAGCGTCCGCACACGCCCGCGTCTATCGTTAAAAAAATTAAAAAAATAAACAAAAAACAAACACGAGACAACGAGGGCCACGAGGGCGCGGAACGTGACATGGCGGGAAAAACCATGCAAGACCGGATGAACGACTGATGCAGGGTACTTTGTGTCGCGCAGAGCCGTTTATTGGGAGAGTTGGTTTGAATTTATTTATTTATTTATTTATTTATTTATTTCATATACCCTCAGGGCCAAAGGCATTAGAGAGGGGAGTGAGTACAATGTATAAGTATAAGATTTAAAAAATTGCAATGATTATTAGTACAGTAAATTGACTCTTAATTATACAATGTTAGCTATGGCGTTCTTGAACTGCTAGGGATCTTTGATGGTTGCTGTTGGGGCGGGAAGGCCATTCCACTCCACTGATGTGCGAGGAAAGAATGACTGAAAAAAAGCATTAGTTCTACACGATGGAATCCCGACTTTATGAACATGATCTAATCTAGATGAATTAATAGGCGAGCATCTCGGGGGCCAACCACAGGCCTCGAAACAGCCCCTAGCGGTGCTCGTGAGCTCTAAATATGCGACACGACTAATTTAAGCCGTTTTAGCGTCGCTCGAGTAAAAAGGTATAACTCTCGGTGACTGAAAACTTGGCGCATGTGAGGTTTTCTTCACGTCCATATTCAACGGCAGAATGAACGAACGTGCGCTCCAAACCGGGGCCGACTTGCTATACTCTGTTTCAGGGTATTGAACCGAACCCGAACCGTGAACCGAAAACCGGAAAAAACCGTTATTTTCGCACGAACCGGAGTTGAACCGGAACGAAATAAGTTCTTTCGTTCCGGAGCGGAACCGCTATGTTTTCCATGCGGTTTTCGGTTCGTACGCGAAGCTAGGTCACGTGAAAAGTGCGCGGCGAAAAACACAGTAACCTCAAAAATAAACAAGAAATGCAACAAAACAAATTATTTTCGCGCAAACCGGAGTTGAATTTGACCAAAATAATTCTTTTTTCGTTCCTGGGCAAAACTGATAAATTATTTTTGCGGTGTTTCGTTCATGTGGGAAGTCAAAAAACGAGAAAACTACGTAGCGGAAAGCTCTGCAACGTTCCATTTTCAGGTCTTCACATAATGTGCGCTTTCATAATTTATAAAGTTTGTCTCGAGAACTCAAACGAAATGAGCACAGTAACTATAAATTCTCCGGGATTTCTGGTCACACCTAATTCTTTAACAAATGCCCACATTCGTCCCAACCTTTTCTTGGGGGCCGGAAATGGTTCATCAAAGAAAATTTATCACTAGAACATAGCCAATTCGTACGTCAGCAAAAGGGACCAATTAATAAGCCAGTTTGGTGTTTCTTGTCTTTAATTTTGTAGAGTTGCGTGCAATTTATTTTGAACGCCTTGATTTCATTGTAAGACTGATCGGATAAAAAAGTGATACAAAGGCCAATGTATATTTTAGAACCTGCACTAGTTGCCATACTGTGGCGCATCTAATCTACTTTTAAAATAACTCAGCGGATATAATAATCTGACCGAAATTAAAGTCTAGCATCGTAAAGGGAAGGGAGGATTCAATCAACAGTTGCAGCAACGGGAAACAGCAAAACAGCTTCGATCTCTGGTAGCAGAAACAGCAAGGACCAAAACCTTTTCTCCACAGAAACACAAACGTCAAGACGCACGGCCCTTCTGAGCATTGCTTCCTTTCCACCCTCCACGCGCGTTCACGGTTTTTTTTTTTTTTTTTTTTTTAATTATTGGCTGGCGGCCTACGCGCCTCGCGAGTGTCCGCTACTTAGTCCAGACTCTCAGGCGCGTTCAGAGACGCGACGACTCTTGTTGCTTATGCTCAGCTTCAACCTAAGATAGACCGCGGCCATTCCTACGAGCCATCCTCAAAATTCAGCGCTCTGATCTTACAAAGAAACTTCACGTTCCGCGCGTCTATGCTCAGCCGGGAATATAGGCTCTTAGCACTGGACATACTAGGCGAGCTGCTAGCGTCCGCTGCAGTCCACCTTAGCGGGGAGCTCTGTGCCAGTGTTCTTTCTTACTTGCTTTTCTGCGAGGCCCTCGGCTTGGCAATTCGACTGGTTGGGGTTGAAGCTAGTGTTGATGAAACCAGTGCTTGATTGTCCAACGCGGTGGATGTCCACGCAGCATCTGCTCACCGGGCTACTTGAACTAGGAGGCTTCGCTGGAGGGTTCCTCTCGAAGTAAGAAAGCTCCAGGTTGACTAAAGGTGTATGGGCGGAAGTCGAAATGCTCGCAGTATCGCTTCGGCCGTCAGAAGTGACGACGAAGACATTGCAGAAGGAGCAGCTCATTGTATATTTCTACGGAGCATGGCTGAGATGTTCTATGGACACTTCCAAGATATCGTCGCCGTTAGAAAATGCCTTGGTTCAGTCAATAAAAAGCTGGGAGCTACAGCTTCTTGACATGAATGCCTTCTGTGCAACAGTGTACATGGATCCCCGCTACGACCTTCTTCTCGCCTCTGAGCAAAAGTACCGGACCATGTTGCATTTGACAAAGACTTGGAGGCGAACCACACCTCTGCAATGCGAGCAAGATTCTACCCTTTCTTCTGAAACTGCGGCGGCTCCAGGTGATCCGGGACCGGAAGACGCTCTGCAAGCGCTCCTCAAGGAAAAGAGAGTTTGAGGCTGGCGTGCATGTTCGAGGTACCAGTAGCCCACTTGATATGGCATGCCTCCTGGAAATGCTAGACAAGAAGCCGCGGCTTTGAAGGGACGCTAACGTGTTGCAGTTTTGGGCGGAGAAAAAGGAACGCCATCCAGAACTCTACGCATTGGCGCAAGCATCCCTGAAAATGCCTGAAACCCTGGTGAGCGTGGAGAGAGCCTTTTATGCACTGAAGTTCATTTTATCGTCTGAGAGGTGCCGTCTTTCCCCGGATATGCTTGACGACGTCCAGCGTCTTCGGTCAGCTGCCCGACATTGAACTGCGCTTTCACCCATGCCCCGAGGTGCTCCAGCACTAGCTCGTTTTTTCCACACAGTAATGTGAGCCTTTGCTTTTTATATATAACATGTTTATAAAATATGCATAGGTTATCTTTTGCTGCCGTCAATTGTTTTTGTAGCATATGAGTACGAACCGGTTCGAACCGGTTTGAACCTTTATTTTTTCACTCCGGAGTTGAACCGGAGCTGAACCGTTTTCCCTGAACCGGAACGAAAACCGGAACTAAAAAAACATTTCGGTTCGACACCCTGATAGCTAATGTTAAAAAAAATATATTAAGAATGAGAGGGCTGTAGTTTTTCGTTCTGCTTTAAAGCGGGACGGAAGCGAAATTTTAGTGTCTACTTCTTTGTGTAGACATGGTCGGCTTCATGGCAACAGCTCACAAACAGCAGTCTTTTGTCTGTAAATGCAAGAAAAGCAATTTTAAAACAAACAAAACAATTTTATAATACCCCCTGGTAGTTGAGGTCTGAGCTTTGTTGGAATGTCTCACGTCACGGGCCCATCAGCAGCTACGCCACGGTGCGGCGTGTCCGATGGAGGCGTGCGGGAGCGAGCGGCGCTTGGCGCACCTCTCAGGTCTAGTCACTGATCTCTATGTCCATTTGCTGGACAGCGTTTGCCCGCTCCGCGAATGCGACCACTGGCGGCCATCTTTTTGGTAGAGTTATATTACCTCTAGCCAATGTACAGCTGGTGCAGCCACTACCATCCATCCATGGCAGACAGCGTTGTGCCAAAATTAGCGGTGGTTTATATTTCGTTCTTGATTGAAATTGTTTTACGAAACATATTGTTGAAACCCGGCGTGAACGGTAGCTCGATCTTTGAGGACCCGGTGAAAGTTTCACGAAATCGCAGCACCGGAGAAAAGCAGTACAGCACGCATCGAAAGTCGCATCGATAGAAGCATCGAAAGCAGACGCCGGTACGGCGTCTGCTTTCGATGCGAGCTGCGCTGCTGGTGCTGCGCTTTCGTAGAACTTTCGCCGGTTCCTCAAAGATGAGGCTACCGTTCACACCGGGTTTCAAGAATCTGCTTCGTCGAGCAACTTCAATCAAGCACGAAATATCACCCACGGTACAGTGTACTAGATCCACGGCTATTTTATGGCAGCCTGCCGCCATAGCGCTGTCCGCCATATTACTATGACGGCTAGAGAAAATAAAACTCTACAAAAAAGATGGCCGACCATGGCCGCATTCCCGTCCATAGGCGGAGCTGGTCAAACGCGATCCAGCAAATAGACATAGTGATCAGTGGGTCTAGTACACCGTACCATGGTGCCTGGAGCGCGTCTCCGACTGGTGTGTTTAGCGTCCTATCCCGCCCATACATCAAAAATGGTCCCGAAGTGGCAACAAATGACGTCACAAAAGCCGGAGTGTTGTGCTGTAGCCTGTCGCGATTCTGGCGGGTGGTCGTAAAAATACTGGAGGAAAGCACAAGCGAACGCGAGTGTCGCTGTCGTCTCGGCGTCCCAGGCGTCCCTACTTCCTGCTGCTGCAGCTTCCGTTGACTGTCGAAGTGAAGAGCGACCTGCAGCAGAACAGGCGTCTGCTACATCCACCAGAGCTGCTGGGACACCGCCAGGGTCGCGACCGGCGACAGCATGACACTTCTATGACGTCATCAGGCGCAAATCGAGGGACCACTTTTTTGGACGCGGTAAACACACCATCCGGAGAGGGCATTCCCACTTGGCAGAATTGTAACGCGCTGACGATAAAGCTGGCGTCACCTAGTGACGACGATCATAATTACTATACCCTTGGCCTCACATGGGCCCGTGACGTTGCGAGCGTGACGTCACGGGCAAATATGCCGAGATGCGTCGTGCCGACTCGATGGCTCATTTGGAAGCGCTCGCCAGAATCTGTTGGTTTGAACAAAAAATATAGCCGTCTGCTGAAAATACAAGCGTGTGATTATTATTTACGGATATTATGGATCATATTTCACTCATTTCGAAGTGTTCCGGGGATATTCCAAGTTTTGACTCTGCACCCTCTTAATGTTTTTCTTGGGGTTTTGTTTAAAAAAAATATAAGGAAAGGAGAATCTAATAATTGGCTTTTACTAGTTTGTTACGTCGTCACAGACACTATTTGTACTATTATGAGTGCAAGTTCGAGCCCGAGCTTGCGCCTCTTTTGCCATTTTTGTTCTTCAGTTCTGATGTTCTGCTCTATATTTAATTAAACCTAAACCTAAAAGTCAATTACCTCTGCTTTGTCGCCGGCAGGGTTGAACCCCGGCCACTACTCGTCTCCCATCAGGATACCCCATCACCTGGCCGCCCTACCAGCCCTTTTAGGGTGTCAACTGCTGCCAAGGAGCAGCCTGATCATTGAACCACCGAACCTCCAACATTGTTGCCTCTCCGTCAAAATATTACTACAGGCAGGCCGGTCCACTTGTGGGGAAGCTGTGTCCAGAGCTGATCCGCCTGCTGTTGGCTCTGTCCTCTTGAAGTGCCTACTTTTGTCATTCGTATACCATCAAGGGAGCAGACAATATCAGGAATCCACCATAGGCCTAAACTGCGCGCCCACACAGTCTGTCCCACACAAAAAGAATGGTTGCCTCCCATGTGCGGGGACGAGTCCAAATGCATATAGACAAAAATCAATCTGGGATCTGATGTGGTAGCCAAATAACAGTTAAGAAGAATACTTTCTATCTTTTGCTGAGGTTCTGCAGCAGTAGAACTTCAACAACAGTGGGGAAGTGCTTGCAAGCCTGGTTCCATGACTGTGAGGTTGAACCTCATAAATGCCCCCTTGTTTTCACATATCGCATGCTTGGATAACCCGATGAACTGCGGGTGATACAAAGTGGTGGTGGGGTGATGTACATGACCGTTGTAAAAACTGTTTGAAAACAGTACTATTAATCTGGGTCCGTTGTCAAACACAAGTATCCTTGGCTGTCCAAATCAATCAAAGGTGTCGCACTGGGATTCCACTGTGGTCTCGGCCGATCCTTCTATCTGCTTTGTGTCCGAGTGGACCACGATCAGTATTACGTAACTCTCCAGCAGTACGGCATAATATAAGCCATGTTCAGCGTTGCTTGGTATCCTATCAGCTGACCCGAACCTGCACCAGGGACATTTGACAGGACTGGGCACATGTTTCGCACCTTTTCACATGGTCTTCAATGTCTCTGTCAACACCGGGGTACCAGAAGATAGTGCGTGCCAAGCTCTTCATGACTGACCTGCCTGGATAGGTGTCATGGAGCATAAATAAGATTAAGATTTTAATGGTCATGGAGCATAGCCTCCAATATACTGATAATACCTGTTCAATCGCCAGTTGCCAGCTATCACGACAAGGGTGCGTCGCTTTCCTATACAAGGCAGAAAATGTGAATGAAAAAAAGTCTCTCTCGGTGCATTCTTGTGCTCTTGGTGCTATTTTTGGCATTTGTCGTGGTACCTGTGGGCAAGAACTTGCCAAAGCTGTCATTTCACGAGACCCCAAGCAACACCCGAGATCATGGAAAGTGGCTAAAGCTTATTTTGAAGAAAGACTGCGTCCCAAATTGGACCTCCTATATACTTAGTAGTGTGCGGTAGGCACCTTTTTGTGACGTACATGAAGGAAGGCCTGTCTGGTCCTCCTTCATGCATTCTGCTCAGGCTCAACTCAAAGCCCAGCTTGGCTCAGGCCTCTCTGGTGTCAAAGCTGGATGAGCCCATGTACCCTTCCAGGTCCTGTTTTGGTGCTGCTTCACTGGCTCTCGCTGTTTACCTACGCACATCTTTCTCGCACTGCTCGAGGTATATAGTGACGGGCGCCTGACAACAGGCACAGTGCGTCATTACGAAACGTGAGCCCCAGCACAGCTAACACCTTCCACAGCGCTTACGTGACTTCGTAGCGGTTGTTACCCCAGAGGACCCTGGCCGTTGCAATTCCTTTTCACCTTCTGAACTTTAAAGCAAAACCAATTATGCAGCAAAACCAAAGCATGCACTACCTTTCAGCATTTTACCACCACTTCTCGGCATCATTGTCGTTGTTCCAATGCTTTGTTTGTAGTTGAGATGGTGATATCACAACATCTTCCTTGTCACTCATGGTGCTTGCAGTAACTTCGCAGAACACGAAAACATTCAAACTGCATACAGCTGACACTGCATTGGAATGACCGAAATATGCGGTTGCTATTTCTACTTGCGTCGGCCAGCTCATTACAATGCGACATCGGGACGTGCTATGTCACAGTGTCATAGGACACCAGCTACGATTGATGTGGGAACCATCATACAATGCCTGTCTTTGTCGTGCACGTGTTTCACATCTACTTTGCCAACTGATGCAATGCAAAGAGTTTTTGTTGGAGGCTACCAAGTTGGCAGGTTACGACCGCCTGAGCATTCAGCTAATTGGGGATTTAATTTGGCTACTGGTTTCAGTAGAATGTCTAATCTTGATTCTGTTTGTCCATAATCTATTTATTGGCTGGTTTGTTCGAAAGTAACTCAGTCGGTCTATCTAAGGAAGCCTCAAGAAAAAGCTTTGCTAAGGCAGCAGTAGCCTTGACAATTTTTTTTCTTGAGACCGAGATAAGGCCACCAAGGTTTATTTTGAGCAAGCCGGCACACTGCAGAGGAGCAATGACCCAGATTTAGCATGAAGTTATAGGTTTCACATGAGCACATTTCATTTGTAGTTGAAAAAGAGGGGTCACTTAATTAGAAAGACAAGGGAAATAAAAACATTATTAGGTATTTCGGTTAAGAAAGCTGTGCATACTTACGCTCGGATTTCAGTATTTTGGGCACATTTTGCTTTGTAGCTTTGAGTGTATATATGATAACTATTAGTTCACTTGGAGCATGTAAAATACATTGGTTTTGACAGACAACCGCACTCGGGCATCTATCATATGTCTGAGCTGAGCCTTCATTTTTTTTTTCAGTTGAAGTGTATCTCTCGCTTGGCTTGATCAGTATCTACTTCATGTACTGAATGCCTTTTTACAGAGTTGCGTTGCCACAGGAAAATTGTGCGCTTGTGGGTGTTTGGTGAGTTTTGTAACCAATCACCATGAGCCCCGAACCCAGCGTGGGTTCAGACCCCCTGCATGCCTGGCTGTGCTAGGTGTCCCCGTGTCTGATGAAACTGGGGTCTTGGCAGTTGAGCCAAGCCCGGGCTAAGTTTCCTTCAAAGGCCCCCCAGGTTAGGCAACACACCACCCCAGCCCGCGCTCCGCACAAACAGGTGTCCTGCGTTGGCTCGCCAAGGACGATTCGATCAGTCGCTTTGCTTCACCTCTCCTTTCTTCTGACGTTCTTCTCCATCCCTGTTTTCAACTTCTCATCTTTCTGACGTAACAGAATTATTTTAAAGTGAAGAGGAATTATATAGCCCATTGGTGTTGAAAACCACCAGGGTGTGTGTCACGTCCGCCCGGCACAGCCCGCGAAATAATGAGGCGAGACGACGATAACGAGAAGAAAAATATATATATATGTATTTAACAGAACTTATAAGAAAGAAAGAAAAAAATATGGTAATATTCAAGGTATAGCTCAAAAAAGAAAACAAAACAAAGGGGCAAAAGGACGAGTGTCACGTTCGGTGCCTTCCAAAATCCCGAGTCTCCGTTGTCAAGTCACTCACGACCTTTTGATCGGACGGTGCCGCGATGGGTCCTGTCCTGGACGATGTCTGGCCCGTAGCGACGTCCGAATCCCGGAGCGTAGCCGGTTACGGGTAGGGTTGGTTTCGGAGCGCAGCCAAAATCGTTCCCCTGGTCTTGCGGAGCTCTTCCAAACACGTCCGCCCTCGCTGTCTGTCCCGTAGTCGTCTTCCTCTTTTTCTCTCCTTCACCTTCCTTGTCATGAAAATTGCAGATATCCTCTTCTTTCTCTTCTTCGGTTCTCACACGTGACAATATCCCCCTACTTTAAGAAGTACATTGTTGAACTTCTTCATCCTTGGATTCCAAAAAAAAACATCTCGAAGGTCCGCGCTTCTTAAACTCTGTTGCTATTCCCATCCTCCTCTTTGGCGTTTGCGCCGCACTCACAACAGGCTCTCGGCACTGACGTTCTGGAAGAACCACTCACTCATTTCCAAAGCACTCGTGTGTCAACTCTTATCTACACTCTTTAACCTACCTTAGAGTCACACTGTTTCGTCACTCCACGCTCGCGTACCAAACACGACGAACTTTCTATGGGGTCAATAAAAAAAATCGAGTCACTTGACCTCGCATTACCTCACCCATTCCCAGCAAAAAAAAAAAAGATAAAAATAAGAAGGTTTAGGTTATTTGCATCTCAAAACACGTAACTCGAGCGCCGTCGGAGTCCTTCTGCCACCGGATACGCCACATACTAGTACGCACTAATCACTAATCCTTATCCAAAGGCCGGTTTCTTGTTTAAATCCGACTTAAGTAGTCGGCCCCTACATTTTCGCTCCCCTTGATATATTCGACATGAAGACAATAATCTTGCAGCTTCATGCTCCACCTCATCACACCACTGTTAGAGAGTTTGGCCTTATTTAAGAACTCCAGTGGTTGGTGGTCGGTTTGAACACGGAAGTGTCTGCCATACAGATAGAGCATGAACCTTCCGATAGCCCATACTAGAGCCAAGCACTCCTGCTCGATGGCCTGCCTTACTGCATTACTGCCTGCCTGCCTTACTGAGCCTTCTACTCGCGAAGGCCACCGGATGTAGTACGCCATCTTTCTCTTGCAGAAGCACCGCCCCCAAACTAGAGTTCGAAGCGTCCGTACGCAGTACGAATTCCTTGCTTAGGTCGAGTGCCATAAGGATAGGTGGTTGAGACAGTAACTCCTTCAGGCGGGTGAGTGCCTCTTCCTGCTCGCGGTCCCACTCTACCTCATTGCGAGCACCTTTTCGTGTTAGCTCTGTCAGAGGATATGCTACCTCTGCGTAATTCGGAATGAATTCCCGGTAAAACCCAGTCAAGCCTAGAAATGACCTGACTTGCGGCTTGGTAGTTGGTCTGGGTGCGTCCTGTATTGTTGTCAGGATATCTTGCTTCGGAGCTATTTGTCCCAGTCCCAGTTTGTGCCCCAAGAAGTTAACTTCTTTAAAACCAATTTCACACTTATTTGGTTTGGCCGTCATTCCGGCCTTGTGTACACTGCTCATGACTTCTCTTAGGGTGGCCAGATGCTCTTCCCAGGAGTCTGTTGCTATCAGTACATCGTCGATGTAATGATAGGTGTTGGGCACCCCTTTCAGCCACTTGCGCATCAACTTTGTGAAAGTTTCTGCTGCCATTTTCAAACCAAAGGGCATAAACTTGAACTGGTACAACCCGCTTGATGAAGAAAACGCGGTCCTCTCTTTAGACTCAGACTCTTCCTCCATGGGGATTTGCCAGTATCCCTTTGACAAGTCTAGCTTCGAAAAGAACTTCTTGTGCCCTACCATCGCAAATGTGACGTCCACCCTCGGTATAGGCTCAGCATCTGATACCAGTACACTGTAGAGCCGTCTGAAATATATGCAAAATCTGTTCGGGCCATCTGATTTCTTTACCATTACTATTGGCGTATTGTACGGTGATGTCGATCTCTCAATGACGCCCATTTGCAACATCTGGGCTATCTCTACCTCCGCCAGCCTCTGTACGCTTATTGGTAAAGGATACGCTTTGGTGTGCACCGGGGTTGCTTTAGTCAACTTGAGGTCGCACTTGATGAGTTCTTGTTTCCCTGGTATATCTGAGAATATGTCCTCATACTCTTCGAGCAAGGCTAACACTTGTCGCGTCTTTTCTGAGTCCAATCCCATATTGATGACCACATCTCGCCTATCCTGATGTTTCGTCAGTGCCATGGTTGGGATCTCATCGCTTTCGTCTCCATTATTGTCGTCACTCTCGCCAAGTTTCGCTAACCCACAGCTCATGACAGGATGGTCCTTTTCTTCCCTTTCTTCATACCTCTTCAGCATGTTCACATGGAACACCTTCTTCTTTCCTCCGACCTCTAGCTCGTAGTCTACCTCGTTCCTTCTAGCCGTCACCTCAAAGGGCCCCTTCCACTGCATGAGCAGCTTTTTGTTGTCGCTGGGAAGGAGTATCAGCGCCCTGTCCCCTGTCTTCATTTCTCGTTTGACCCGCTACTGTTCGTAATAGCCCTTGTATTTTTTCTTGGCATCGTCCAGGCAACGATGTGCCATCTCACACGTCTTCTCGAGTTTCTCTCTTAATTCCAAAACATATCCATATGAAGTCTTCGTTTCCTCATCCATCGCCTCGTTGGACCATACCTCTCTCAAGATGGTCAACGGTTCCCGTACTCTCCTTCCGTACAAAAGCTCGAATGGGGAGAATCTCAAGCTTGCCTGCGGTACTTCTCGGTAAGCAAAAAGTAGCGCGGGTAAGTAGCGGTCCCAATCTCTTGGTCTTTCCTGGCACATTCTTTTCAGCATCTGTTTGATGGTGCCATTGAACCTTTCCACAAGGAAAGGTTCAATGACACCTTACCCATGGGATGGTAAGGTGTCGTTAGCAGATATTTCATTGACAGCAACCGGCCCACCTCCTTCATTAGCTCGGATGTAAAATTTGACCCACGATCGCTGAGCACTTCCACCGACACGCCGTACCGTGAAAACATGTCCATCAGCGCTTCGGCCACTTCAGGAGTACCAATTGTCCTTAAAGCAACCGCATCTGGATATCGAGTGGCGGGGTCAAGATGTACCTCTTCCCCGTATCAGATGTGGGAGCAATGGGACCTATGATGTCGATGGCCACTCTTTGGAAGGATGTCGCGATGGTTGGCATATTACCCAAGGGTGCTTTGCCCACTCTTCCTTTGGGTACGGTGCGTTAGCACACGTCGCAGGATCGCACATACCTTCGGACCTCACTTTGCATGCCTGGCCAGAAAAACTCCTCCGTGACCAATTCTACTGTATTGTTCATCCCCTGATGGCCGGACATTATGCCATCGTGTGCTATGGCAACTACTGTTCGCCTGAACTTCTCCAATAGGACCAGCTGATCAGTGACTCTTCCCGAGCTGTATATGCAACTTCTATGCAGCAACTTGTTCTTTACAAAGAACTTGTATTTAGTTCTACCCGCGTGTTTGGAAATTACCTTACCGATGCTACGGAAATACTTCTTAAGGCTATCGTCATTTTCTTGCTCTCGCAGCATCTCTTCAGCCGTAGCGTCAAGAGGTGAGATCTGCGGAGCTCTTAGACTGGTCTGCTGCCGTACCAACTCGCTTCTTTTCGCTGTCTCCACCGCGTTGATGATTGACACTGGCTCCTCGTCACGTGGTAACGGGCTTTGTGTCTCCGCTTGAAATTGTTCCAAGGGGCTACCCTGACTTTTTCCTGCGACTCCCTCTCGCTTCAGATCCTCGCTCTCTTCAGTCAACGCCTGCGTCGTCGCGCTTTCAACCATCCGTTTCTCCTCGTCATCATTCCACCCTGAATCAGGATTGATAACTCCTCGGACCATCGGCACGTTCCCCAGCACGAGGTCGTACAAGAGATTGCTTACGCATTTCGCTACTACACTTCCAGAGATATACGGCGTCCTCACCACAATTACCGCCTCCGGTAGATACCTCACTGTCCTGTCCAGGAGAAACACCGGACTTGATGCTCCGGTCGCCGCTTCAGGAGAAACCAATTCTTTTCGGACGACGACAGTGTTGCATCCTGTTTCCCTCAAGACCGTTATCCTCTTTTCACCTAGACGCCCCTCTACTACTGGCATATTTTCTACCAGAAACTTCGGCGCTCGTCCCACCGCCGCGTTGACCACCGGGATCTTGACGCCATTCTCCAGCGTAATGTAACCTGCATTGATCTCGACCGCCGACTCGTCGCGTTGTTCCATCCACAGGCAGGAAGTCTGGGGTCGGTCGTTCGGTCTCGCCCCGCAATTATTAGCTCGGTGCCCGGTTTTGCCACAGTTCCAACAGGTCACCACTCTGGACGTGGACGGTTGGCTGCGGCAATTCTCCGCCTTGTGGCCTGCTTTGTTGCAGAGGCAGCACCGTACGGTTTTCCTGCCCTCACCGCTCACCACTTTGTCCGCGAACGTCGTACTCGGCTTCTTTGTCAGCTCATCAGTCTTCGTTTTGCTTGCACCGGTCTGAGTCTGGGCTTCCAGGAATAGGTCGGCTTTGGAAGCTACCTCATCCAAAGTTTGGCAGTCTCGTTCCCGAAGAAACACTGACAAACGGTTAGAGCACGTCAGGAGAAACTGCTCAACAAGTACTCTGTCCCGGAGAGCCTCAAACGTCCTTTCTGTGCCTGCTATTTCAATCCATCGGTCGAAATATCCCGCTAGCCGGGCGGCAAACTGTTTTCTGGTTTCCCCCTCTTCGGGTTTTGCCTCTCGAAACCGTTCTCTATACCCCTCCTTGGTGTAACGAAATCGCTGCATCAGCGCCATTTTTGTTCGTGAATAGTCCAGCGCGTCTTCCGGGGATAGACGGCCAACTACCGTTAACGCTTCGCCAGTCAAGCATAAACTCAACGTGGTGGCCCATTTTTCCTGGGGCCACCCAAGTACCATCGCGGTGCGTTCAAATCTCGTGAGATACGCATCCAAGTCATCTCTACCTTCTTTAAATTGCGGAATAAATTTGTGCGGGCTGCAGTGGTGCCCCGGAGCGCTTGTCGCACCTTCGCGAGCACCTTGACTTCTCTCGCGACTGTCTACCACGCCTTCTTGTACTGCTAGCCTAAGCTGCCATATTTCTCGCTCCTTGTCTAACCTGGCGCATTCAGCCTCGCGCTCTTGTCTTGCCAATGCTCTATCCTCCCTCATGGCAGCTCTTTCTTCCTCTACCCACTTCATTAGTTCGGCACCAACGTAGCCTAACTTTTCCCCCGCTGGAATTAATCTCTCGGCATCCATATCGTTTTGCTCGGCTGCACCAATCCGCGTGCGTCTCGGCCGACGTGATCAAGTTAAGGGCATCCTGGCAGGCTCGCCATATTGTCACGTTCGCCCGGCACAGCCCGCGAAATAATGAGGCGAGACGACGATAACGAGAATAAAAATATATATATATGTATTTAACAGAGCTTATAAGAAAGGAAGAAAAATTTTGGTAATATTCAAGGTATAGCTCAAAAAGAAAAAAAAAGAAAACAAAACAAAGGGGCACAAGGACGAGTGTCACGTTCGGTCCCTTTCAAAATCCCGAGTCTCCGTTGTCAAGTCACTCACGACCAGACTTGTACCGTACGCATTACAAGTAATCAAATTACTTGTAATCGATTACTTTTTGGAGTAATTTTGTAATCAGTTGATTACTTTTATTAGGCAGTAATCACAAGACTAATCTGATTACTTTTTGGGGTAATTTTGTAATCAGTTGATTACTTTTATTAGGCAGTAATCACAAGAGTAATCTGATTACTTTTTGAAGTAATAAAATTACTTGTAACCGTTACTATTCTTCCACGGGGAACCCCCCCCCCCCCGGCACACGCCTGTTTTTTCTAAAATGACAAAAATAAACTTTTTTTTTTTTTTCCGAACGGAAAAAAGAAAGATATTTGTGGAGCTGTAGGAAACGAGGTCAATCCCTTTCTATGTACAGTTTCTCTGTACATCACACACAGCACACATCTAGCACACGAGTCAAACACTAAGGATTCCCAGCAGTTCAAAATTAATTACCCATAATCTGAAGCCTGGCGAATCTCAAAGCAAAGTCCAAACGCTCACCCACAGATGTAGCACGATGTCGCATGGTCCGATCCCAACCGCTGCCAACCAGTTGTTCGAGGCGGGGTTTAAGCCGCACGTCCGGAGGCATCCTGGCCTTTGACGACGTCCATTCCCCGAAGTGAAGAATTCAGGGGTCCAGTGGAGGTGGGAGAATTGGTAACGTAACGAACGGTTTAATTACATGGTTGCGATAACAGTCGTCAAATCCGAGAGAACAACGGAGCAGCCTCACGCTCCGCCTTATATAGGGTCCGTTTTCTCCCTCACTCTCCGCTAGGGCAACAGGTGCGAGTAACAAACCGCCGCCAAGTGCGTTGCAGCAAAGACCGCCGCGTCGTAGCCAGAAGTGCGTCGTAGCCCTGCCTCTCTCCCTTTCAAGTGCGATGTAGCCAAAGTTCTCCGCAGTTAGGTCATGCCTCTCTCCCCTTCCGGAGCGCACGAACCCACACGCACACACACACACGTCCCGTTGACGTCACGGACGCGTTGAGACTCGTTTTGGGCAGGCTCCGACAGGCGGGCGACTGTCCTGAACAGATCGTGACTCGTTTCCGCAGCGTTGAAACTCGGAAGAAGGTTGCCGAAGGTTCCATTCTTAAAGGAGCTGTGCAACGATATTCAATTGGAATGTTTTTCACTTTACACGAGCTTACTGGCACTAGTGGGACTCAAGGATACTCGCATGCAATGCCACTGGCCAAGAAACTCCTTTGTTGCGGTGTAATTTCAAGGACAAAAGCGATCATTTTCATTCAATCTCTCCCTTGCAAAATTCGATGACGTAACGCGGGGATCGCAGTACACCCGTATGACGATATTTGAATGCGGTTCATAGATTGGACCCGAGCATTGCGTGGGCACTCGCTTTAGGCTCGTGATAATTGATAGCTCGAGAAGCATTCGAGTAGTGGCCCGTGTCCAATCGCTGCAACGACGACAATAGCCGAGCCATAACAATGTCTGGAACTCAGCGCGTGTCCTGTGCTTTGCCAACCCCAGCGCGTGGCTATGATCAACATTGGCGGCATATAATCGGCTCCAGATCACGTGGCCGCTTGTTCTGGCTGCGAGTTGAGGGCGTGAACGCTGCTCGTTGTTTTTTAATTTTTTTCTGGGACTTCTGATGCGTCGGGTGAAAAACTAAGGCGTGTTTCATAGGTCATTAACGTCAGGGATCCGTTCTAAGCGGTATTTGCGCAAAGTAAAAAAATTGTTGCATAGCCCCTTTAACACACGCGACACGAAGCTTCATCGACGGCTGCCCGAACGCGGAGGAGCTAGCATCTCCTCCGTTCAAGACGGGTGATTTCGGTGAATCGCAGTGCTGTGAAATTAATTGTTTCTCTTGCGGTTTTTCTTCTAAGAAAACATTTTTATGATAAATGACTGTGACCTCAACAGCAGCCGTTAAGCCGACATTTTTCTCTGACTGCAACTATCTCAAATATGACGAGCTTTTCTCGGATATGAAGTTTTTTTAATATAATTTCTCATCGACTACTTGTGTGGATTGGAAGATAAGTGCCATGTTCTGGTATTTTTATTATTGTAGTCTTCCTATAGCTAACAGGGTATTGAACCGAACCCGAACCGTGAACCGAAAACCGGAAAAAACCGTTATTTTCGCACGAACCGGAGTTGAACCGGAACGAAATAAGTTTTTTCGTTCCGGAGCGGAACCGCTATGTTTTCCATGCGGTTTTCGGTTCGTACGCGAAGCTAGGTCACGTGAAAAGTGCGCGGCGAAAAACACAGTAACCTCAAAAATAAACAAAAAATGCAACAAAACAAATTATTTTCGCGCAAACCGGAGTTGAATTTGACCAAAATAATTCTTTTTTCGTTCCTGGGGAAAACTGATAA
>JABSTQ010001167.1:0-31123 GCA_013358835.2 Ixodes persulcatus | reverse complement strand
AAAAACTTTACAAGATACAGGCCTATTAAGGCCTCCAGAAATTTTAAACCGATGCTCCACTAACCAGAGCCATTCTAAAGAAATTTCATTCACACTAGAGAGTATGGGAAAATGTGCCGACGATACAAGATCGCCGGCTCTCTGCCACCGCTAATCTTCAGGCAAACGTAATAGAAATGAAAACAAACCAAAATTCATAGCCGATGTAGGATGCCAATGCTATCTAAAAACTTAAAGACTTGATGGTGCGGCACAAGAGGTTCGTCACCCAATAATAATGCCGGGTGAAATGGGACGTGATTGCGGAAAAAGGTAGAGAAAAAAGTGGTACGTTCGTGATGGTACTTAGGACATGTGATAAGAATATGCATGACACTCAACGACTCGTTACATTATTCACATTTCGGAGCTGCCTCTGCCCGTAGGAGGTACCCATACGTGAGATGGGTGTGTCCCAATCTCAGACGACAGAGCACCACCTCAAAGAAGCGCTCCCTGTGTCGGCAACTTGCCCATTCCCGCAGGGTAGGTTTCACGCAATGAAGCTTGTTGTGTATTTCAGTGTCCCATTCTAACTGCCAGTGTTTCTGGATTGCTCTTTTAAGACTGTGTTTGTAATCAGTGTATGGAATGTCCTTGATATCCACTTGCCTCTCAATGCACGTACTGGCAGCTCTATCAGCATCCTCATTTCTCTGAATACCGACATGACTAGGCACCCAACAGAAATTGATGTGTAGGTGTAATTTTGCTGCAGTGTGCACAATGTTCCGGAGCCTAGTAACGGAGGTATTCTTTGATAGTTCCAAAGAAGCAAGCGCCTTTAATGCGCTGAGAGAGTCAGAGTAGATAACAGAATACTGGATAGAGGTTTCTAAAATGAATTCAACAGCTAAAATTAAAGCGTATATTTCTGCAGTAAAGATTGAGGCTCTGGCATCAAGACGTCTAACAACCTTTCATGTCTCGCTTATAACAGCACAACCAACAACAGAGTCACTCTTAGTACCATCTATGAAGAAGCTCCTACAGTTGCTGTACGTATAAGCAACCTGGGAAAACTCCTGTTGAAGGGCAGCAACAGGAGTTTGCCGCTTATTATATTTAATCAAAGTAAAATTGATTATGGGTGCTATGCACTCCCAAGGAGCTACTGCAGGTGGGAGTTGAGCAACTAGGCTGAAACTGTCAAGGTTGTACGCCTACGAATCTGCTTTAATTCTCTGCGTAAAAGGGGCTACGACAGATGGCTTGTTCTGGAATGTGGTTTCATAGCGAGAATCCTGGATTGCTTCTTGAATTGGATGAGAAGGGATAGAGCGAATTCTTAATACATACTGGAACCCTAAATAAAATCGTCTCTTTTCAAGTGAATATTCATTACACTCAGCATACAGGCTAGGTATAGGGGACGTCCGAAAAGCACCAGTGGAAAACCTTAGGCCTTGATGGTGGATCGGGTCCAACACCTGAAGGGTAGATTGGCGTGCGGATCCATATACTACGCATCCATAATCTAATTTTGAGCGGACCAAGCAGCGATAGAGACGAAGGAGGCATTCCCGATCGCTACTCCAAGACTTGTGTTAAAGCACCTTTAGGAGGTTCATTGTCCTTGAGCACTTCTGTTTCAGGTTAAGTATATGACTACGGAAATTCAACTTTTTATCAAATATCACTCCTAGGAATTTGTGTTCATTACGAACAGGAATTGCCTGACCCCTTAAGGTCAGACTAGGCTCTAAGATCAGGCCCCTACGTAATGAAAAGTTGACACATACTGACTTCTCTGGTGAAAAACTAAACCCATTAGCATCAGCCCACCTCATCAGACTATTAATTCCCAGCTGAAGTTGTCTCTCGCAGACTGAAATGTTGCACGAACAGCAAGAGATCTGCAAGTCATCCACGTAAAGAGTGTAGGAAACTGACTGTGGGATAGACCTTGCAATAGAGTTCATTTTTATTAAAAACAGTGTAACGCTAAGGACACCACCTTGTGGAACTCCATTCTCTTGAACAAAACTACGAGAGAAGGTTGTACCAAGCTTGACGTGAAAGTATCTGTCTTCCAAAAAGCTTTTGATGAGTGAGAGCATTTGGCCACGAATTCCATATGAGACAAGATCGTTCAAGATTCCATATCTCCATGTTGTGTCGTAAGCCTTCTCTATATCAAAAAAGACGGAAACACAATGCTGTCTATTAACAAAAGCCTCACGAATAATTTTTTCAAGTCGGACTAGGTGGTCCACCGTTGATCTGTGGGCACGGAAACCGCACTGAAACTTGTCGAGGAGGTTATTTTCCTCTAGAAAATGGACCAATCTTGAGTTTACCATCCGTTCAAAGGTTTTCCCCAAGGAACTGGTGAGGGCTATGGGCCGGTAACTTGAGGGTAATGATGGATCCTTTCCTTGCTTGAGGAGCGGGATAACCTCAGCTCTTTTCCAAGAATCTGGGAAGACACCTTCTCTCCAGATCTGGTTAAAAAAGTTTAAAAGTGCCTGCAGGGTATTGGAATGCAAATGCTTGAGCATACAGTAGTGAATTAGATCGGGTCCCGGGGACGTATTTTTACTTTTATTTAACGCTGCCTGTAACTCTCGAAACGTGAATGGCCTATTATAGGGTTCTCGTAGTCCTCCAGAACAATTTATTCTCTTCTTCTCTACAGCACTTTTATGCTTTAAAAATGCTGCCGAGTAATGCGATGAACCTGATACAGATGCAAAGTGCTCCCCTAGAATATTGGCCTGCTGCTCAAGGCTAGGCAGTACACCACCTGGCAGAACAAAAAGCGGTATGGAGAAGGCTCGATAATCCCCATTAATCTTATGCACTTTTTCCCAGACAACTTTTACACTGGTGTGACTATTAACGGATGAGGTGTATTTCTTCCATGTCGTCTATTTTGATTGACGACGAACATATCGAGCCTTCGCCCGAGCCTGTTTGAAGGCTAAAACATTAGGAGGGGTCGGATACCGGCGTAGCACATCCCATGAGCAATTTTGTTTTTTTTCGAGTCTCACTGCACTCCTTAGTCCACCAAGGCTTCGGCTTAACAGGAAGGCGTGTAGAAGTCGGCGGAATAGCTTTCTGAGCTGCCTCAATTATAGAGGCAGTAAGGTATTTGCAGGCATCATTCACATCCAAGGCAACTAAAGTTTCAGGGTTAATCTCGGATGAACTTTCAAACATGGCTCAGTTCGCCTGGTCTACTTTCCAGCGTGGCGAACGTGTCATGAGAGAGGATGAAGGAGCAGTGCACTTTAAAATAATGGGGAAATGGTCGCTACCATATGGGTTAGGATCCACATGCCATGAAAAGTTAGGAAAAAGTGAGGCAGTCCCAACAGAGAGATCAATGCATGATGAAGAAAGGTGTTGACAGCTAAAAAAGGTAGGCTCACCAGTGTTAAAAAGACAAAGTGTTCGCGAGAATAAGACAGACTCAATAATTTTCCCTCGGATGTCACGACGTGTGCTCCCCCATAGAGGGTTGGGACAATTAAAATTGCCCATCAAAAGGAATGGCTCAGGAAGCTGGTCTAAAAACGAATTAAAATCGGAGGACTTCAAAGTAAAGGATGGTGGTAGGTACAAAGAGCACACTGTCAGAGCTTTGTGAAGCATGAACCGTACAGCCACTGCTTCCAGTGAGGTAGACAGTGGGACCTGTACACAGGGCACTTCTCTCGGGAGAACCACCGCAACTCCTCCAGAAGAACTGACAGAGCACGGACGATCCTTCCGGAATACCTGGTACCGTCTGAGGAAGTTGGTGTGGCTGGGGTTTAAATGAGTCTCTTGCAAGCAAAGCACACGTGGCTTGTGTTCCTCCAGCAAAAACTCCACATCATCCAGGTTACTCAGGAGCCCTCGACAGTTCCACTGCATTAGCACTGAAACCATTATAAGAACATTGGCAGCGGCGGCGGCAGAGGGAACACAAGACTAAATCTACCGATATACATTCCAGGCCACTTTTCATCGACTGAGGGCTCGTGTTGGACGACAACAACGCTGCAGTTTCCAGGCCGCATTTCATCGACTGAGGGCACGTGTTGGACAACAACAACGCTGCAGTTTCCATCCAGCCCTGGATACAACAAACAACGCGCCGCAAGGGGACCGCCGATAAAAAGGACTGCGCGCCAACGACATCGGCACATTGGCAGAGGCGGCGGCAGAGGGAACACAAGACTAAATCTACCGATATACATTCCAGGTTGGATATCACTGTTTACTATTACATTTTGAGCTGTGTTTTTGCTGCTGCTGCTGCTGCCACATTGTAAATTTCTGAGCTTTCAGTCTTGTCTTTTTGTGCAGTTATATGACACCGTTGTTTCTAGCCAATAGAAGTGTCTTGTGCTATGGCTGACAATTGTGTGTGTTGTGATGAGCCGTATGTCAAGGATAATGTAATGCAATGCACAGAATGCACTTATTCTTATCACCTGGGAACTTGTTCCGGTGTCTCCGAATCGACATTTAAATCAAAAGGTGCTACCTGGCATAATGCGTGGCGCTGCCCAACGTGTAGAACAGCCAAGTTAAGGAGCAGCCAAAGCAAGCCAGAGCCAAAACAAAAGTCAGACGAGATCGACGTGGCCACCATACTCGTTGGCATAAACGAAAAGCTAGAGTTTCTAATGGGGTTAAAAGAGTCTGTCACGGCTCTTGAACACTCTGTAAGCATGATGTCTGCAAAATATGATGAAGTTCTTAAGCACATGCGTCAGCACGACGGTGACATAAAAAGTTTGAAAAACAGAGTAACAAGTATCGAAAACCGAGAAAGAGAGACAAATGTGCAACAGATCGCCCAAGACATGAATGCGCTAGAGTGGCAAACCAGAAAAATGAACCTCGAAGTGCATGGAATCCCGGTTTCCGAGCATGAAGACTTGCTGGGAAAGCTGAACCTGGTGGCAGAAAAACTGGAAGTGCCCGCACTAGCAGAAACTGATGTTGCAGCCTTGCACAGATTGCCAGCTCGACCCGATAAAATACCTTGTATAATCGTTCGTTTCGCAAGACAAGCCACCCGCGATCAGTGGCTTGACAAAAGAAGGAAACTTAATCGCACAGATGAGGACTGTTATATCCTTGAGAACATGACTAGACAAGACCGTGCTCTGCTCTCAGCAGCAAAGGAATGGGCGAAGGAAAATGGCTACCGGTATTCATGGCATCGAAATGGTAAAATATTTTTGAGGCGGAGGGACGGAGAAAGAGTGATTCTTGTGAAATGCGAGATGGACTTGCAAAACTTGAGGTGAACTATGCTATTGTTCCTGCCAGTTGCTTGTCATTAATGTACTTATGTCGGAACAAAACTTTTTTACTGCTTCTGAGCTGAAAGCTCACCTTGAAAAAGATCACTGCAAATCGTTCAATTGTTTTCATTTAAATACGCGATCTGCTCGAAATAAAACTGTTGAGCTTGGTCTACTCTTTGACGAATTCAATTTTTTATTCGATGTTATTATGTTTACGGAAACGTGGTATTCTAATGAAAGTGACGTTTTCAGTCTACCGGACTATAATGGATACTATTTGAACAGAACAATTGGACGCGGAGGGGGTGTATCATTAATGCTTAGAAATAATATGTGTGGTGAAAAAATGGAAGAATACTCATGTGTCAGTCAAGATTACGAAGTGCTGTCCTTGCTCGTTGATAAAATTATTATCTCGGTAATCTATAGGCCGCCGGATGGAAACGTGGTATCTTTCTTTCATTTTTTAGAAACGTATTTCAGATTTGCAACTGAGAATGAATATGATATTATTTTGGGAGGAGATCTTAATCTTAACATGCTGCAGGACACACCTAATAAAATACAACTAGAACTGTTACTAAACAGTAGTGGTTGTATAAACGTAATTACATCGCCTACGCGAATCACGGCAGAATCCTCAACATTACTCGATTTGTTTATAACAAATTTTGATTTCGCTGATATAAAATCAGGGATAATAAGCACGGACATAAGTGACCATCTGGGAATATTTATTTCTGTAAAAAAAGAAAAAGCCAAAACTATGAGGAACCAATTTCGTGGATCTTTTCAGAATATTACAGCAAGCAGCCTTTGTGAATTTAGATCAAAACTTTCAGAGCTCGACTGGAATGAGGTTTACGATGAACTAGACGCTGATGAAGCATACAACTTGTTCTTAAACAAATTTCAGCGTACATATAAAGAGTGTTTTCCCAATAAACCTGTTAGGTTGTCGAAAAAGAGTCGTAAGCCCTGGGTGTCTCAGGAACTTCGAATAACAATTAATAAAAAAAAATGCTTTATATAAACTATTCATTGTAACAAGGGACCCTGAAAACCTTAAAACTTTTAAAATATACCGTAATAGACTTACAAAAGAACTAAAGAATGCTAGAGCAAGATATTTTAGTAATTATTTTATGACTTCTGCAATGCGAACTGACGTGACATGGAAAAAACTAAACAATGTTTTAAACCGCACCCACGATACAAAGCAAATTGAAAAACTTTATCTTAACGGCATAGAATTAACAGAACGACCACTAGCAAATGCCTTTAATGATTATTTTGTAAACTTAGTTAGAGAAACCCCTAACGACAACGCTTGCGCATATATTCAGCGTGGAAATGTAAGCTCGATCTTTCTTGAGCCTGCTATAGAAATGGAAGTGACGCGAACATTTCAATCGCTAAAAAACAGTACAAGTTGCGACCCTGACGACCTGCAGATAAGTCCCATAAAATATGTTATAGATCTCATATCTCCCTTTTTGACACATATCTTTAATTTGTGCTTACAGCACGGGGTATTTCCTAAACGAATGCAGATTGCAAAGGTCAGTGTTTTGTACAAAAAGGGTGATAGGAATGACATAGGCAACTACAGGCCGATTTCAATATTATCAGTCTTTTCGAAAGGGCTTGAAAAAATTCTGCATTCGCGCCTAGTTAATTTTTCTGATAAGCATGATATAATCACTTCGTCACAATTTGGATTTCGCAAAGACCGATCTACGGAGCTTGCACTTTTAGAACAAAAAGATTACATTTTGCGCAGTTTTGAAGATAAAAAGATGACACTCGGAATTTTCATCGACTTCAGCAAAGCATTCGATCATTTAAACCACAATATATTAATCAGAAAGCTGGAATTGTACGGATTTCGTGGTTATGCCTCAACTTTAATTACGTCATACCTATCGCATCGAAAACAATATGTTCACATTAACGGCTTCTGTTCTGATGTAAAGCCAATCTTATCCGGTGTTCCACAGGGGAGTATCTTGGGACCTTTTTTGTTTAACCTGTATGTGAATGATATTGTAAACGTAAACCCAGATATTAAATATATAATCTATGCTGACGACACGAGCTTATTTTTTTCAGGCAACTGCTGCGACGAATTAGTAATTAAAGCAACTAAAACTCTCAAGGACCTAGTTACTTGGAGTAGTTCTAATTCCTTAAAAATTAATGAGAGCAAAACAAAAGCCATTTTATTTCGTCCAAGAAACAAGAATGATAATATTACCAGCGATATTATCCTAAATTCAAAAATAATAGAAGTTATTTCTAGTTTTAAAACGCTCGGTGTCATCTTCACCGATCGAATGAGATGGGACGAGCATGTGAATTATGTATTGGTAAAGCTGTCACGCGTGGTTGGCGCGATATACCGTCACCGCCATATTTTGTCAAAACGTGTGAAATTACTAGTTTATAATTCATTATTTCTTTCTCATGTTAACTATTGCCATCTAGTCTGGGGAAATACAACAAATGCTAATTTAAATAAAATACTTGTCCTTCAAAAAAAGTTGTTAAGAAACATTTGTAATGTTCCATATGACCATCCCAGTGCGCCTCTTTTTAAGAGCCTGAGTCTGATGCCTGTGATGTGTCTCTATCAATATCGACTGTGTATAACCTATAAATCACATGTAGAAGGAAATGCTCGTAGATTTCTGGAACTCGCGTCCCTAACACCAAGAGTGACCGCATATCCTACCCGTAACACGGAGTACTGGATGCTACAAAATTACAAAACAACATATGGCGAGCAAATGACATCAAGTACACTACCTAGGCTACTCAACTTCCTTAACACAAAAAACATCCACCTTCTTAACATGTCATTTAGAGACCTACGAGCATTCTTTTCTTCTAATATGACTGTGTAGCAAATGTATATTTACCTTTTAGACAATACTACCAGAAATGTATTGCCTTCTTTTGCTGTTTTCTTTTTGTATTGAACTGTGCTTTGCGTGTATGTATTCTTTTTCTGTGAATATTTTTTTTACATGAATTTTTGTCTTTTTTGTTTTGTTTTCTGTGCCACTGCTGCCAAATGTAAGGATGGGGGGCCGAGGACTTGTCAAGCTGCATCATGCAGCTTTTTTCCTCGGCCTCCCTCCGTCATACACTTTTGACGGAAAATAAAACATATTATTATTATTATTATTAGAATATAAAATTATGAGCACACGGGTGAAAAGTGAAAGAAATGTCATCACTTCGGAGGGATCACAGGTTTTTTAGTTTTTTGTTTGGTCTTGGGATTCTGCCACTCCATCTCCTCCTGGTCAGACCCAGGGGTAGATGGGGAGGCGGACACGGCAGGAGCACCGCTCTCCTGAGCTCCGCAAGCAGGCTTGCCTGCTGGCTTGGGAGGGTCGGAGCTGCGCAATCCTAACCCTCGACCACGACCAGAACCTGACGGGAGGGTGGCAGATGTACTTGGGAGGGATTCAACCCCCTCCATCTGCTCCACCTCCTTCTGTGTTACAGAAGCTGCATGAGGCCCATGCAGCTCCTTAGTTGCAGACGGTCTCTCCAGGGAGTGAGGCCGAGAGCCTCGCTTTTTCTCCCTGGTAGGAGACCGTGCAGACTGTTATGGCGCAGCAGGCGCTGGCCTGTCTTGGGACGTGGGAGCAGCCCGCGAGCTCTCTCCGCGAAGAGAGGTGGCCCGCTGCCCCTGGGTAGGCTTTGGGGTCCTGAGGGCGGCAGCCAGGTCTTCGAGCAGGACTTGGGTTGCCCTCGACTCCATTCGTGGCGCAGGAGCCCGGCGCGCCACGTCGGCATACGAACCTTGTGCAAGGAATGACCAGCGTTTCTTAGCCTTAAGGTATGTAATGTTCTCTTTATCTTTTAAACTCAGGATCTCCTTCTCCTGCTTCCATAAAGGACAAACACGAGAGTATGCTGCATGGGTGCCCTTGCAGTTGGAGCAACACACAGTGTTTTCACAGATGTCTGCGACATGTTCGTTGCTGCCACACTTGGCGCAGATCTCTCTTCCACGGCAGTTCCTGGACCCATGCCCGAACCGTTGGCACCTGAAACACCTTTGGGGGTTTGGCACATAAGGACGGACACGGCAGTTCAGATAGCCTGCCTTTACTGTCGCTGGGAGACTATGCCGTTCGAAAGAAAGAATAAGATGTTTTGAGGGGATCTCTTGACCCTCGCGACGAAGTATAATTCGCTTTACAGCAGTGACACCCGAGTTTTGCAGGCCTTCAAGGATCTCATCCTCGCTTACATCTAGGAGGTCTTCTTCAGAGATGACACCACGTACAGTGTTCAACGTCCAGTGCGGCGTTACCGTGACTGAGGTCTCGAGGATGCTTTTCATTTTCTGAATGGCCACACTTTGTGCTTGCGTGGTGACCTCAACAAGAAGGTCCCCAGAATGCAGTTTTTTTGCTTGGTAGGAGTGTCCGATCAAGTGCTCAAAAACTTTAGCAACAATGAACGGAGACATCTTGGCAGCAGGGCGTTGATCGTCTTCAGAGTGAACTACAAAAAACTTTACAAAGTGTTCGGTTTCTGGTGCTTTGGCGATGACTTGTTCCGGACAGGGCCGTTTGGATGCCTGCCTGGAACCGGGTTTAGAGAGAGAGGGAGCCATCAGAGGCGGAGAGTGTTCAGAACCTGTGGTGTGCCGCCCACCACGGAGCCCAACAAGGGAATAGTTAACGGACCATAACAAAAAGGGCTTTGCTGGAACCGTTAGACTATTAGCACTGCCCAGGTACTATAGCCAAGTGTGGTTTTGGACAAGGGGTCTGTCGCCACCCAAGGTTAGCCCTTGCCGCCAAAGGAGTTGAAAAAGGAAAGGAGAGAAACGAGGAGAGGGAAAAGGAGGAGAAGATAAGAGTGAAAGAAGGGAGGGGATAGTAGAAGTGGCGACTGACTGAATCATCCTGGTCGGGCCAAGCCAGGACACCCGTCTACGGGAAGCGGGGGCCGAAGTGGTGTATTGCCTCGCCCGGGGGGCCCCGAAGGGTCCAAACCTACCCCGGGCTCGGCTCAACCACCAGGATGCCCTTTTCCCCGGACACGGGAAAGCCACGCACAGCCAGACGTGGGCGGGCGAGCCCGCATGGCTCGAGGTCCGTGGTGACGCCACTCACCAAACACCTGCTTTCACAGGTGCCCCCTGCGGGGTACTCAGGCACAAACACGCATACTAAAAGTGCAGGATCATGGTGCATGGTTTGCTCTTGATTGCTTTGACCGGTGGCAAAAACGCACTATAAGACGTTGAGCTTCATGACATAGTGTTTTTGGCTTTCGTGAATGAAAAAGCTTTTGCACAGGACTTAAAAGTTTCAATTCATTTTCGCTGTAAGTCACAGCGCAGCCGACATAACAGCTGTCATGTTGGCTGCACTCTGACTTAGAGCAAAAATGAATGTAGACATTTACGTCCGTGCAAAAGCTATTTCATTCACGAAATGCTGACAAGGCATTTATTATATATGTTACAATGTGACGTGTTGGGCGCCGTCCAGTCGTGCATGTTCCTTTACTCTTGTCCAAGTTTCTTTGCCGATGTTTCTTCCCAAGATTTTCACTTATATATTTTTCTTTATCGTTTGATAACATTCTTCACTGATTAATTGGCTATGCTTTTAATTCTTGAATAGTTTAAGCGATAGCTACTGGTTTGTGAAACTTTAACAAAATCGCTTTGCCAACCCTGCGGCGCAGAATGAAACCAGCATCAAAGAACAAATTTTGCCAAACTAGGCACTCTCGATCGGGTAGATGAGCTAGCTGGACGCCGCTTCTGGGCGAACTGGGCACTGCTAGCGCCACTGGCACGTCTGCTGGCATTTGTGTCACCGGGAGCACGCCCTGAGCGCTGAACGTGCATGGGTAAGCAGCAGAAAGGAAAATTTAAGAGCAGAGGAGGAACATCAGTGGCACGAGCTACTTTTCTGGCCACACTAGAGTTCCTGTATAGACTTTTCCAAAAAAGGGCACTTGGCAGGTTCCATTTTTAGTGTTCGTGCGTATGGCGCGTGATTTGCTCGCTTTCCGAAGCGACGAACGTGCGCGTTCTGGACTGTGATTTAACACGTGTGGACTGTGATTTTTGTAAACAGTGGAAACGTCTATAGGCTCCCTACGGGAGCCAGAGTTGCGCGTCCATGCATGGCATGTGGATTCAGCTCCTCACGTGACTGAATTCGGCGAATAGCAGCGCCGCGCGTTCGAGGTGCGCGGCGCGCTCAAAAGCCGGGGAACGTACGCCGGAGCGCGTGCAACGTCTACTTTGCTGCACGACACTTGATACGGCTCCTCACGTGATCGGATCTCGGCGAATAGCGGCGAGGGTGGCACGCGGCACGTGGAATCAAACGCGCAACTCTGGCTCCCGTAGGGAGCCTATACAGGAACTCTAGGCCACACGGGTGAGTGCCGCCATCTAGTGATTGAACTAATGGCTTGTCCAAGATGGCCGCCGTGGGACCGCCGCTTTAATGTCGAGCGTATTCAAGGTGTACAATGGGCACTAATCCTGCGGGGCTCATTCGCCGTGAATTAAATGTCCCGGAAACTCGCGGCTGCAGCTTGCAGGCGAGAAGTTGTTTTGAGTTAAATTCACAGATTATTCTCGACAAAGGCCTCGATCGAGTGGAAACCGGTGAAGCAGAAACATGCCACAACCTGAATGCTGTAGCCATACAGCATGAGCTGAGCACACCGTTGCACGCAGGCTTCCTGTTTTTTTTTTGTTTTAACAACCAACGACAGCACATTTCTTTGCGATTGATTAATTTATTGTAGACGACATCACCAGCAAACTTGCGCATCAAAATTAGCAAGACTGCTCAAGAAATAGCAAGAATGCGCACCAGCGGGGCTTTGGTACTGCCCAGGGAGCTTTCATGTGCGCATCGAGTAACCTCCCTACTCCGAACTTGCTCCCAAAAGAACAGATTCGACAAATTGGCCTCGAAGACTTGGCTTTCGTCGAATTCGCCTAGACCCTCCGTTCCTTTACAGTGCCTACTTTGAGACATGCATTCTTTAACTCGATACGCTATATTTATGGTTCATTGTTTTCGGCTTAGACCAAATCAAACCGGTAAAAGTACGCCGAATTTATTTTTCTAAATTCGGTTTTAAATGAAAAAGGTCAGTAGTTTTGAGGGCGTTTGGAGGGGGGGGGGGAGCGACTCGTTACTGACCGTATGACCCCTTCCTTTCGCAGTTTTCAGCTTGTCTCCGAGATCGGTTCAACTTTCAACAAAAGCTCCGGGCGACCAGAGCTCTTCAGAACGAAATCTGGGGTTTTCACCTGATAAGGCTTTGTGTGCCGAATTCTTTGTTCAAAGAAGAGAGTTTAATCGTGAACTGAGCAATGGAAATCAAGGGCGTCCGTATATGTCTTACAATTTAAACACCCCTTGCTTCCGTCTACTAGAGGATGGCATAAATATGAGTGTTTTATTGTCGTTTCTTTGGTCGGCGCGAATTTACCACCACTTGCAGTCATGAAAATGGGGAAAAAACACACAGAGTACTATGCTTGCAAATTTCTGGATTTTGATATTTGCCTTTCCGACCGAAGTGGTAGTGAAGCTCATGTTCATCCTGTGTACAAATACGAGCACTCGACGATAATGTCAGATCACGATAAAGCCCAAGTGCGTCTTGCATAACCGGTCGCGTCGGCTGCCACAAACAGCAACAAATCAGAAACCCGGTACCTGGTTTACTTATTATACATTTGAAACAAACGCTTTTAAATATAGCATTTTCGTCAATAAGCCGAAAAGAACCGAGAAGTTTATAAGTCTAAAATATTTACCGCAATAAACCAAAAACTTTTGTTTAGGATAACAACTGAAACCAAAGTACGCCGAATTTGAAACTAATAAAAAGCGAAAACGCCAAACCCTGGCTATATTGTCAATGTCCTGTTTTCACGCTGTGCTGTTTTGTCGCGGTGCTGTTTTGATGCCGTTCTCTTCTGTCGCTGTACCCTTTTGTCGCTGTGCTGTTTTGATGCTGTGCTGTTTTGACGCCGTGCTGTTTTGGCACGTGCTCTTTTGTCGTTGTACCGTTTTGACGCTGTGGTGTTTTGTCTCGTGCTATTTTGACGCGTGCTGTTTTGACGCTGTGGTGTTTTGACGCGCTCTGCTTTGACCGTGCTGTTTTGTCGCGTGCTGTTTTGTTGTGTGCTGCTCTATCATGGTGCCGGCGAGAGACCCTCCCACTCAAGACTCAGTAGTCTGCTTTGGTGTCTACGAGAGCAGATGCGTCGTGGCCGTCGATAACCACTTTTAGTTTGTTGGGAACCATTGCAGGGGTGTCGTTGCAATGGGTGGCGTTGAGAGAGTGGGAGCGCTCCGGCGTTCTTGGAGGCTCTTTACCTTGGTCGTCTTCGGCAACGCCACCTCCAAGTGTTTCCGCACTTAGTTTTCTCGGCGACGCAGGGGAGACAGGCTCTATCGACGGGGTCGTGGCGCTGGAGACCCTGAACGTCGTGGCGATGGTGAGCGAGATTCATGGCGGTGAGACGGCTCTAAGGAGGGCGAGTGTCAGAGGTACTCCTCGACGTCGCGAGGCCATTCGCCGAACCTCGAGTGTGGGTCGTTCGGGTGGAAACCACGCAGCCCAAGTCAACGGTAGGGGCAGCCGAGGTAGATGTGGTCGGGTTCCCCGCAGTGGTAGCAGAGCGGGAGTCGGTCCGCCGTTCGCCACACGTCGGTCTTCCTTGTTGAGGGCCGAGCCGGGCGGACGTACTTGGCTTGTTCTTCCTGAAGCTGAAGATACCGCGACATTGGGGCGTCTCATTGGTTCTTCTGGCGTTGTCACGGTGATAGAAATTTCAAGTTCGACCGCCCGTTTAACTTCCTTGCGCCCGATCTCGTAGATGGAGAGTGTCACTGGACGACTCGAGGCTGGCAACAACCCGCTGAGTTACTCCCGGACGGCACCCCGGATACGTTCGCGCATGTCCGGGGTTACAGGGGACGTTTCGCCTCTAAACAGGGTGGATGTGGCGACGCCTGAATGTCGTTGGTAGGGAGAAGCGCGCGCTTGGAGGGCGCGCTCGGTGTTGGTTGCCTTCGTGACGAAGGCTAAGGCGGTTGTCGGCGGGTTGCCGACAAGGCCTCTGAAGATGTCATCCTTTACACCTCGCATCAGGGTCTGCCGCTTCTTTTCGTTGGTGGCTTGAGGGTCGGCGCGTGCGAGCAGGTGCACAACATCCTCGACGAAACTGGTGATTATCCCGTTTGCGCCCTGGGTCCTCATTCGAAGAAGTTCCTCCGCCCTCTTCTGTCGATATTGGTGAAAGTCCGTCTCAGCTCATCCTTGCAGGCGGTTCATGAGGTCAAGGAAGTTTCGAGATTTTCGAACCAGTCCCTGGCCGTCCCTTCGAGCTCGAAGAAAAGACTTTGTAACGCTGTTCTTCCGTCTATCGGTTGTGCTGGGCCACTCGCTCGTACTGCTGAAGCCAGTCCTCGATGTCTTGATAATGCTCCCCATAGAAGGACGCGGGCGCAGGGGCAGCGACGGGTAGGACAACCGCGGGTGGAGTGGTCATCGTCGCGGTCTTTTTGGTTGCTCCGACAGGGGCCCGAAATCCGGGGATTGGCTTTTGTTACGGAGGCTTGCTCTGGCGCCGGCTTCTTCTGCAAAGGGTAGCCTTCCGGGGCTGAGCACCTCACCAGGCTAGGGTGTCTTCGAAGGGGTACGCTTCACTGGCATAGAAAACGATACTCAGCACCTCCACCAATATGACACGAATGTCATTTGATGAAGCGACAAAAACTGAAACAAACCAAATGTTTAATGGGGCGAACTTGTGCCCGAAACAAAGCAAAAAAAAAAAAAGAAAACCGAAGATAACACTAGAGCGTCGCAGGCGTAGATGGCGGCGTAGCAGCAGGATCGAACCCTGGGGCGAGACCGACTGAGGCTTGCCACGGGTAGCACCTTGTGTAGACGCGTGGGTCTCTGGAACATTCGGCCTAAAACTTTAGGCGGGTAGAACGTTCGTAACTCGAACAGACAATAAAGTTCTCGAATTAGCGAGAATGGCAAGTAGAAAGCATAAGTAAAAGAACATTCCGCTGCCTGGAATCCAACCCAGATCTTCCGCGCCGCAGCCAAGCACGGTAACCATTCGGCCACGTACGCGCTCGCTAAGCGACGCGCATGGCAATATTTTCCGCGTCGTTTTGGCAATGGGGAGTGCAAGTTCGTCTGTTTCTTTTTGAAGGGATTGTGGTGACGTAAGAACAAGACTGACGTCTAATTGGTTCTGATTGGAGGATAGTGGGTGAACCTCAAAACAAGCCGCCTTGAGTTTGACCCACTAGCTTTCAATTAGAGCCTATCAGAGCTTTGCGTTCTGATGACACCACGACCACTGCAAAAGAAGCAGACAAACTTGCGCTCCGCATAGTCACTCTTTGAAGCGTTAAACGAGTATAGGAAGAATTTCACTGGCGGCCATAGCTGTGTGCACGACTGCTGAGCGCGTGCTGATGGCGAGCTTCCACAGTTCTTTTGTTACGTGCATTCCGCACCATCAAGATTGCCGGTCTTAGCAGCCTATTATTGTGGACTCGTTTACAGCATACGCTCTAGACATCACCCACAAATATGGCGCCCAGTGAATACTCCTTATAACTATTTCTCTTTTTACCATTCGTAGAATTTACGCTTTTTTCGAGGTATCAAGAATAAGATATTGCTTTATTTAATTTCGACGAAACAGCAAAGGAAGAGTTAGATTAACATACAAAACGTCGTGTTCATACGTCTCGACATTTATCTGTTAACCTCAGTAAAATGTATGTTACCTGAATAGAAAGTTTATCCCAAAGTCTGAGATATAGCCTAAAAAGCCCGTGATTGGTACAACTTTGTGTCAGAATATTCAAAGTTGAATCCTAGTTTGATCTTGAACTTAGAAATTAAATGCAATGCATTAAGTCATGAAATGGGCACCTTATAATCGTATTCATCGCGAAATCTTGTTTACGAAATACGCTTCACAATATATATGATGACGACACAACTCAGCTAAAAGTAAAAATATTTTCAAAATGTCACGAAATGTTTAGGATTAGCCCTTTCAGTCTACCTTTTATATAAAACTGAGCAGCAATCACAACGCTTGTTTTCCTGACCGACGTCGTTCGCACTCAGCACCGTGAAGCAGGCAAAGAATCCTGCAGAACAGACTGATAAAATTTTTTCACTCTATTCCATACGCGCTATCGTACTCGGATCGAATCTAAAATAGCGCGTATCAAAGTGAAGATTTTCGGCATAGCTTGGTTTTGAGGTTTGGTCTTGACAAGATGCCGGTCAATTTAATTTGCAAATAAGCATCACCCTTGCTGATTGGTGATTTTTTGTTAAACAAAACAAAGAGGTATTTCATAATCTACGCGGCATTGCAGATATTTAATTGGTCACTTTCTGACGGTCTGTGCGTGAAATCGTCGCAGTTCTGCCATGCTTCCCTGTGTACTTCGTTTTTGTCCAACCCACAGACACGTGCAATTTTTGTTCATCATATGAAAGAGACAGAAACATCCTTCTATATGTTGGAGGTGTTAAATATGTGTCAAGAATACACAGTAATTCAAATCAGACTAAAAATCAAGAATTTTTTGAAGGCTCTCTGAAATCACCCATAGATATGCCTATCGAAGATAAAAACGCCGGAAAATATTTGCAGGGCCTATTAAGATAATTCGGGGGCGCATTTACTTACGATGTAGATATTTAAGGTGATCAGCCTTTTAATTTATGTCAGTAATTATTTCGCCAGCAATTAAACATATTTTATTGTCCATAAATAAATTTGACTGCATGAAGTTCACATAACTGCCTGAGACCGACACGGTAGGACGATAGTCGAAAATAAGTCAGCTGCTGAGTTTGCGGAGGCGTGCTTTTTTGTTCGCTTTTTGACAGTTTGAAACACCGGGTCGCGAGGTATGCCAAAAAGGACCGTCTGCTCACGTAACAGATCTGAATAAAATACACAAAATGTGCAGAGAGAGAGATAATGAATGGTATTCTGCTGAATATTCCCATACACAACACCTTATTGCCAAAAACAAAATACGCAAAGATGCACGCAGTGATATTCCTAAATACACAAAAGCAGCCCGTAGGACAGGCGATGCATTTCTAGTTTAAAACCACATTTGGACATCTGCCTGCGGGAGCCCGAAGCTGAGCAAATTACTGTTTCGGGAGGATCATGTTATATTCGGTTTTACGTGTATTTGGTTCGGGCTCTCACTTTACAACTCCGTGCTTTATCAGTCATCTGCACTCTAACACTTTATAAGGCTGCCACATATCATCGCGACACTGCTATATGCACAACTTTACAATTTGGACATTCTCTTTTGCTAATGTTGAGAACATCGATATTCGCCAGAAAGCGGAACTGTTTAACATGGTTTGCAAGTGACTTCATCGCACTATATGCTGGAGAGCATTGCAATTTGCTCTTACTAAGGTACAAAATACCCGCTGCAGTATGTTTACGCTCAGTGCAAGTAATGTGTTTGAGAGACGCAAATCATTCTTTCTTGGTGCAGCGTTGTGGGGAACGGCGCGAAGGTCTGGCACCAGTAGAGTGCGCTTTTTTACAGGAGTGCTTTTGCAAACAAAGAAGTTCCCGGGACAACGCTTTTTAGTGTGTGCCGAAGATACGTAGCAGAGGAACGTTTAGACACCGCCTCCTCCGTTTTGGGGTGTTAATTTCACAATTATATTTCTGTTATTTGTTAACAGTCAGCAGTTTTCAAATGTATTGTTGATATGTATCGTGATACTTTTGTACGGACGTGTTTTAGTATCGGTATTTTAGCAGTCCTCGTCATGCATCCCAGTATTTGTATTTCCAAATACATTTTAGAGTATCTCTTCACAACCCTGCGCGAGGGGCGCTCAAGGTTCGGGGAGCACGCGCCGCAGTTCGATACTCAACACCGTCGCAGTCGGTCGTCGTCTTCTAGTTCGGCACACACTTTACTTGTAAAGCGTTACGTATAAATCAGAGCTCACTCTAGTGCTTTTTGGCCCGTCTTACGCCTTGGCACGACATTTCAAAGAAATAAACTACCGTGTGTTATAAGGCATATTAGGCGGCGAAGTTGCAGTTAGCAAGTAGTGGTTACGTGAACACGTAATCACGTAAACACGTAAGCACGTAAGCACGTAAAATGACTCACAGGCCTTCTTTTTGTTTTGAGGGCGTGATCAATTTAGCTTCCACGTCCGAAAAGCGTATTGTCCAGCTGCGTAAAGTTCTGTGACGTGCCTCTGGTAGCGGCTTGCGACCGAACGCATAAAAATGCCATGTTGCACCTGACAGATTCAAAGTTCATGCACATCATTTTCCACGTATTTTCATCTGCCCCGTGGAGTGAAAAAGCTAAAGCCGTCTTCCAACTCTTCTTACGCTGGAAACTCAAAGAAGGTTGGAAGTTTTTTGTTTTTTTTGTAGAACAATACTTTCATTTCAAACTTTCATTCGTGGCGACTGCCAAATATTTTGGGCAATATTCTCAATTCGTTGATTTTGAGCAAGACACTGCAATAACGACACTGCAATAACTCAACTCTGCGCTGATGCCGGTGGAACTACGTTGGGCGCGGTTCAGCCGCAGAAATAATATCCATCGAGTCAAAAACCTCTCGTGATTGCTAACGTGACTCGTGTTTCTATCAGACATATATGTATAAAACATATCAAACTTTAACAAACCCGGTGTCCTATGTAATCAAGTGGGCCCTCTGGACACACAATATGAGGAAATGGGGTAAACGTCTAAGCAAAATAAGCAATGTGGCTAGTAGAGTTGTGATTTTTGTTATCAATTTGGTTGATGATATCGCTGCGGCCAGTCTTCGTTTCAATTGATCAATAAACCTTAGTCATTATTAGCGCAATTTCTCAACTGCAGCGGAAACTATCGAGCATCCACGCCATCGTTGATGCCTTCCCCTCATCGCCGCTCTCCCTGCAGAGCGTTTTCTTCCCTACGTCTCATGGTGTTTTTTTTTCGGATGAGGCGGTAGCGTTAGATATTTCAATGTAAAGTATATTAGTCCGCCTGGTTCAGACAGTTGCGTTGGTTTCGTTGATTGAAAGAACACGAAATATATAGTCAACGAGAAATCTGTTTGCGCACACAAAGTGAGAAGCAAAGCAAGAAGTGGCTTTGCGTATTAAACATAAGCCTGAGTTGTCCCGGCATATTTATTGTTGCTTTCGTTTTGGTTGTTGTAGATGCAATCCATACAAAGTTGTGAAGCGGCTTTAATCAATCGTAACTCATGACTGGATACGCGCTCGCTGACTTGCAACCTCTCTAGTTAGACATAACAGCACCTATGATAGCAATGAGGCATTGCTAATTAGGTGGCTGGAAGTGACACTGGTTGGCCAGTAGCTATGTCCCAGCGCGGAGCTAAGAAATATCACTGCTATACTCGAGGACAGTGTTTTGTGGTTATGCAAGTATTGAAGCGGTTGTTTGGGAGCCTTTTAGTTAATCTTGATTGGTCTGTTCTCAATATTCTTGGGGAGCCAACACTGCAATTAACTTTCTGCTTTTCAGCGCCGATGTCGACTGCTTCAAACCGGGTTCTCTTCAAGTTTACTTGGGTGCAGGAATTAGGTCAACCAAAGACCCATCAACACCGTGACCACGACTCCATGGGCAAGCTGCACTATGAGAATAGTTGGGTCGCAGCACCCACATGAAGAAAGATGAACATGTTTTTTTTCTTAAAGAACAAGTCATATAAAAAGAAGCGATTGAATAGAGTTTCGTAGTTCTACAGCAATGACGAGACTCGCATCTAAAAAGAATTTCACAGAGCCCAGGGTAGAAACAGGCAGCGCGGGCTCTGTCATTTAGCCAGTCGGATGGTACCAGCAATAGGCTAAAATTGTAAAAAAAAAAAAAAAAAAAAAATGTAATAAAATTTTTAAATTGCAAAGTGAAACAAGGCAAACCCAATATTTACTTCGGTTGGTTTCTTATTTCTCCGTTTTTTAGCGCAGCGAGAGAAAACATCAGTGCGACATTATTTCGCATAGCTTCGCTATGCCCGTAACCTCAGACATCGTCGTCACGTTTGAGGCTACGGAAAACGATTGTCGCCACATCCGACAGGTTGTCTGGAGTCTGGATAAGGTATGATCCCGATGCAAGACACAAATGTGTTTTATTGCATCTGGGTCTGATCTATTTTGATGTGGTAAGTTGCGTGGATTGACGTCAGATCTGGTGATAGATGTTGAAAGTTTATCTTGCTTTTCTTAAATTTAATTGTTCTAAGTTTTGGCACCCAAGATTCACTGATTTTATATAGATGATTAGTACGTTAATATAAGCGAATCATTTGGTTACACTAATAAATTAAAGAAGCTTGCCGCGCTTGAACTCCACGGGCTTCCGTGGAGTTCAGCCGCCTACATAAGGAACCACCGCCATTCCAACAGCGGGATTTGCAGCCAAGTTGTTACCGCCACCTAACCTGTCGTGAAACCTTTCCAGGATCTTTTTCTGCTGCAACGACCGTGTTGCGGTTGCCTGGTATCGCGAGTTCCTTCGCCACGTCCACCATTGCTGCTGACTGTGCAACCGCACACCGCCACGTGAAAGTGATCGATCAGGCCACTTATCACAAGTACTGCATCGGCGACAGTGACGGGGACTTTGCTTCGTTTCGACCAGCTGACCCCTACGTCATCCGCTTCCGTGGAGTTCAGCCGCCTACATAAGGAACCACCGCCATTCCAACAGCGGGATTTGCAGCCAAGTTGTTACCGCCCCCTAACCTGTCGTGAAACCTTTCCAGGTAGGTTTGCGCTGTGGCAATCTTTGTGACCTTTTATATTCCTTGTTCTTTTTACGGCTGCAAATCCCCTAGAGTCTTAGCATTATGGGTGTTGATGTGTCACCGTACCGAGCTCGTATTGGCTGCTTTTCGAATAGGTCAAAACAACGATTGCATCACTTGCCACCTGAACGTTTGAACCTCTCTTGTTTTGGCTCGTTGGGATTTTTCAAGTTGTTTGCTGTTGCAACTGTTGTACTTGTATTGCTCTCGACGTCCGGGGACGTCGAGTCAAACCCTGGCCCTCTGACCGGAGCAGAAAAACTAGACAAGCTACAACATGCTATCGAGGCGTTAACAACAAGTTCTGCTCGCTACCAACAGGAAAGCTCACAAAAACTAGACGCAATCAATACTGGAATTGCCGGTCTCGGGTTGCGGGTCACTAGCCTAGAAGCAAAAATAAACGAAATCACCACTGTAAAGGAAAATGTCGCTCAACTTACACAGGAGCTCAGTGACGTTAAGCGGGAATCTGCTGGTGTGTATCGCCACCTTAATGTGCTCACTGAAACACTTGACGATATGAACAACCGGATGCGAAGAAATAACCTGATTTTGAAAGGCCTGCCCGAGGGTGAACACGAATCTTGGAGTGACACAGAACAGTTGGTTTCCAATTTTATAAGAGAAAACATCACCCAGAATCTTGGAGACATTGAAAGAGCCCATCGACTTGGTCAAAAAAGGACTGGGTCGACCCGGCCGGTTATTGTCAAGTTCTTAAGTTTTAAAAGCAAAGATGAAGTCCTACGACATGCTTACAAGCTTAAAAATGTGCCATCTCCGAAAGTTTGGATTTCGGAGGACTTCTCACCTAACGTCCAGTTCGCCAGACAAAGGCTGTGGGAATTCGCGTCCCATTTCCGCGAACAAAATATCAGGTACAAGCTTTCTTACGATAAGCTGCGTGTCGGAAATCAAACTTACGTGTACAACAATGAAAGCGCTGGTGTTGTGCAATTGCAGGCACCGCAGCGCGAGAGTGCGCGCCCCCCAGAGTGACTTGCTCAAAACGAACAATTTCGAGCGGCCCCCTACGTTAGAAATGTACCAACGCTATCCTTTTTTTTAGCAAACTTCCGCAGCTTAGTTTCCAAGCAAGACGAACTCGAGTGTCTCACTTCGTCGTGCGAGCCTGACATTATTGTCGGTACTGAAACTTGGTTGACGTCCAATGTTGAAAATTCCGAATTAAACTTACATAATAACTTCAAAATCTTCCGGAAAGATCGAGTTTCTACAAGAGGCGGAGGTGTGCTCATTGCCATTAAAAATAGTATACATTGTTCCCATGTTAAATGCGATTCCCCCCTGGAAATAATTTGGATTTGGGTAAAGTTAGACTTTCGCCACGCCTTAATTGGTTCCTGTTACCGTCCACCAAACACTAAGCCTTGTGATTTCAACGAGAACTTGTACTCCTGCCTCAGTAGAATACGAAGTGCTTACTCCAATGACATTCTCATACTTGCTGGAGATTTTAACTACCCAGGAATAAATTGGGAAACGCTCCAGCCACTTCCGAATTCTGTGGGTTCTAGTCACTCAAACGAGTTTCTTTGTCTGTTACAAACGTTTCAACTTTCACAGATGGTTCGAGTTCCAACACGGGACCTCGCAATACAAGATTTATTTTTTGTGTCCAGTGCTGAATATGTGAATTCCACTAACGTTATCGACCTTATTAGTGACCATGCTATTGTACATGTTGAAACATCTTTCACCTTAGAACGCTCCATTAACTGCCGCAAGTATATCCACAATTACGCTCGCGCTAATGTGGACGCTTTAAACGCTGAACTAGCATTGTTTTTTGAGCAATACATAATGACCTGCATGCATCGTTCGGCGCAAGAGAACTGGACTCAGATTAAAACCACTCTGCAACGTCTGCTTTCAACCTACGTTCCTAAAATCAAAATCGGATCAAATACCCTCTCACCCTGGTTTACGACCACCCTAAAACGTTTACTGAACAAAAAGAAACGATTGTTTGCAAAAGCTAGAAAGAGTGGTAATGATTCTGACTGGTCTTCTTATCGGTCGTTTTCAACCCAGACGAAAGACGAAGTAAAGAAAGCAAAAAGAGACTTCTTCGGCCCCAAGTTATCGCACTTACTTCAAACCGACCCTCGCAAGTTCTGGAAGGCGATTAATCCGAGTCATGGCCGTACTGACCCCGTGTTTTTAACAGATGACAATAGCCACACGAACGATGATGAAGCAGCAGACCTACTTAACTTATTTTTCTCTAGCGTATTTACAGAAGAGAACTTCCCTCTTCCTCCCATTTCCGAGCGTACTGTTATCGCTATGCCCCCCCCCCCCCCCCCCCTTGAAATTTGTAGTGAAGGCATTATAAAGATAATAGATAAACTACCCACTCACAGTGCCCCGGGTGAAGATTGCATATCAGGAAAGTTTCTAAAGTTGATAAAAGGCCTCGTATCTCCTATTTTTTCACAGTTGTTTCAACAGAGCCTGGTTTCGGGACGTGTTCCCCCCGATTGGCGTTCTGCAATCGTTAAACCCATTTTCAAATCAGGTGACTCATCAAACCCCTCGAATTATCGTCCTATTTCCCTCACAAGTGTCCCGTGCAAACTAATGGAACATGTTATTTTTACGCACATCATGGCACACTTGGATCAAATCGAGTTTTTCTTTCCTAATCAGCATGGTTTCAGGAAAAACTACTCATGTAACACTCAGCTCATTGAATTTGTACATGATTTGCATTTAAATACTCACGCTGGAACTCAAACCGATATTACATTCATTGACTTCGCGAAAGCGTTTGACACAGTACCCCACAATCGTTTAATTGCAAAACTTTATCATCTCCAAATCGACCCCCACATTCTTGACTGGATATCGGCTTTTCTCATCGACAGAACTCATTCAGTAATGGTAAACGATAGTGTCTCCTCACAGGTGCCCGTGGTTTCTGGAGTACCCCAAGGAAGTGTTCTTGGACCTTTGCTTTTCTTAGTTTATATCAATGATCTCCCTGCGAATATCGAGTCAACGATCAGACTTTTTGCTGACGATTGTGCTGTCTATCGAAATATTTCCGGCCCAGATGATCATACGATTCTTCAAAACGACCTTAACAAAATTAGCGAGTGGTGTACTACCTGGCAAATGAAAATAAACTGCAGTAAATGTCGCGTATTAACCGTCACAAATAAGAAAACCATATCACATTTCCTATATTCAATTTTGAACCAGGATATTGAAAATGTACCACTATATAAGTACTTAGGTGTCCATTTCACTAACAATTTGTCTTGGAAAGCACATATAGAAAGCACGGTCGCCAATGCATCAAGGAAACTGGGTTTCTTGAAACGCCACATTCATTCTGCCCCTCAATCGACAAAACTTCTTGCTTACAAAACTATTATTCTTCCGAAGCTAGAATATGCTAGTGTCCCTTAGCAGAAAGAGGCCGTACTTGAAACGAATTTGAAATATATTGAATATGAATATTCATTTTGTATTCATTCTGTATTATTTTGTCCGCATTCGAAATACGCACGTAATGTATTCAAAATATATCATAAATATTGATCAGAAAAAATTTTAGATATACCAAAAATATAATTCCTTCCCCCTCAAGATGTCATTTGTGTCCTAAAAAGCGGCTACACAAATGTTTGTTTTTTTGTTAGTAAATGCATTTTGTGTAGTATTTGAAGACTCTACTAAATACATCCCACAACTACACATCAGAAACGAACACAAACACAAACACCATGACGCACTGGACACCCGAATCACAGTCCCGTTGACTGCTCTAGAGCCTTATATAGCCTACACATTCAAGGAAATCATTTGGCCGGTGACCAGCTCTGCACTTATTAAGGTTCTAAGTATTCTATCTTCTCCTAGGGAGTCTGTCAAATGGGAAACAGTGTTTTGAAGTTCGTGGACGATATCTCTTACTAAAAAGCATAAGAACAACTAATAATAATTTGGCGCAGTCGCTAAAACAATATCCACAAAAGCGGCTTCTAGAAGAAATGTTATTGCTTCTCTGCATAGCACCACTCAGGATGAAGCGAGTCAAGCTAGTTTCTTCACTTTAAAATAGTAATTTTGCTTTTCTTTACTAGTTGACTATTTAATACGGTCATTAACGTCACTATATTAAAGTCACTACTCACATCACATACAATGGCGAGTATACACTTTCAGTGAACTCACATTGCGCTAACACAATTCCACGCCAAACATATCTGCTCACTGCTCTTGCTGAAGCTTTCCAGCATCAGCAAGTGTTGTGGTTGTAGTTCCCGAACCCCGTTTGTGATTGGTGTGCAAGAAACTCATCAGGCGTGTTCTTGATAGACAAAAAACAAAACAATATCATAAACTTCTCTGATTCATCAGTGCGATGCTGCACAACTCAATTGACAAACTAATCAAATGTTGTATTTAGGCAGTTCAATGTACTCCACATCTGCTTGAAGTGAATTTCTGATAGGCAAGCTTTTCATACTTTGGTAGTTTAAGTCAAACTACCAAATTATTGCAGTCAAAACGTACTTAGGGTATAACAGAACAGTATTTACGATTTCTAGGTATTTTAAGAGCGTTCTGCACATATTTTTGATCGCTGCCTTTTTTTAGGGCTGTAGTATCTTTTGCATGAAATAAACTAATATTTTAAGAAGTCTAATTGAAAGGTATTTTGTGCCTATTAATTTAGTATTTACATATTCCAGAACGCATGAAGAGGACTTCAAATGTAGTTTAAATAAAGGCATTTTAAAACTATTTTCAGAAATATATTTTAGAACTAAGTAAAAAAAAAAGAAGTGTGTATTTTCGGTATATTTTTTGTGCACTTACAATTATGAGTTGTACTCCAAATATACTGAAATTAGAATGTGGTATATTTCAAACGTCTTAGTTTTCGCTAAGGGGTAATATAGAATCCTCACCAAAACTACTTAACGCTACAATTAGAAGGTCTGCAGAATAAAGCTGCACGCTTTATCAGTCATGAGTATTCGCCCCTAACAAGTGCCACTGGTCTAAAAAGAAATTTGGGTTTATACCCGTTAGAAACGCGGCGAAAAATTGCTCGTTTATGTTTTTTTCATCAAATATATTACGACCAAACACTATTTAGCAAATTCCTATGCTCACCTGCACAGTTCACGTCTGCTAGGCTTGATCACTCATGCAAAGTAGAACCCATTAAATCACGCACCAACTTGTTCATGTTTTCTCCACTCGCATTATCTATAAAAGACTGGAATAGTCTTCCTAACGACGTTGTAATTTTATCCGACCCGAATCGATTTAAGCAGAGGTGTGAAGAACTGTTTTGTTAATTTGTTGCTCCCTGATGTCCTTTTGTATTCAGAATAATCGCCTTTTATCCCATTGTTATTTTTGTAGTATGTCAGAGTACGGAACTCGCTTAGGTTCAACTGTTGGTTTGCATTCTGTGTGTATGGCGTTTGCTGTGTTCTTCTATGTGAAAATATAGTCCAAGATCATTCTTTACTCATGTAATGTGTATATCGCGACTTTTCCCCATTTTTTGCTATCCCCCCTCATGTAATGCATCGCCAGATGCCTTTGAGGACAATAAATGAAATGAAAATTGACCATTGGCCGTGGTGTCGATCTCGTTCCCTTCCACTTCTGTCTGTCTTACGTTCCTTTGCCTGCCTTCACTTTGTTTTTTTCTTAAATATTTGTTTTCCTTCTTGACAGTTGGTCAATTCTTAGACCCCATTCACATGGAAATTAATAAAATTCGTAACGAATTTCCTTTAAGAATTGTTAAATCAACTCGCAATATCAGCTCTAAGCAGACCCTTTCACGCGCGCTGGTTCGCCGACATTTAATTGAAGTTGTTCTGGAGGCGTTCAAAAATTCCATGAAAGAAAGCATTACTTTCATAGATATATTTGTCATGTCTGGATTGATTATCAACAATTCCTTGTGCAGATTCTAACGTTTCATTTTTATTCGCCGTTGAACTAGTCTTTGTAAAACGAGTAGTGTGTATCAAACCGTATAAATATATATGAAGTATTGCCCTGAAAAATTCAGAGCAATATTTAATCAAGATCATGCAAGGGTAACAAAATATTGTTTATGAATAGTTTCATTTGTTTGTTCATTGTTTTATTCTAGGAAATGAAACGCCTTCGAACAGTCTACTTTGAACTTTTTGAGGCCCCTCCTGTGCATAATTTTATTAGTATCATAAGCTTTGTCATAAACATTTTGGACTTCCTCTTTATGAAAGGTCAGCTAGTGATGTTCTGTTGTCACGAGTTTGAGGAAGCAGATTGACAAAGTTTAAAAGACCGTGGAACTGTTTTTTTTCTTTTTTTGAACCCTCAGTCATCAATGAGCGGCTCGTTAGCGATTCCACTCTCCCAAGAGAATTTCGATCTAGTTGATTAGCAAAGTTTTTTTATCGGTCTTCCTTTTGTTGACAATGATTTAGTTCCGGATTGTCTAGTTTGAAGCTTTGCTTCTAAAAGACGGAGAAGTTAAGTTATTTCTCATGTTCAACTCTCGCAAATACACATGGGTCAATGTAAAATGCAGGCAATCCATTTCTATTGAGGGTGTGTGCCCAGCTTCTGCAATAGCCAAGAGTGAACGTATCGCTGAATGACTGAAAAGTTTTTTTTTTCAGGAGAGCGTTCGTTACAAAATAAATATGCCACGAGATACAAAGTAAATTTAACGAATGCCGGAAACGTTTTACGGGACTGCTCGTACTCTAGACACATAAGAACAAATTGTGTTTATCCTGAAGTTGATTAGAGTATCCAAAACTACGTTTAATATCTTCGTTTTCACGCGCGCTTTCTAGTCTTTAATGTTGAAGTTTGTTCCGTCAAGTGAATCTGCAGGCAGCACTTTTTCTAACGACGTAAATTTAAGTTTTCGTAAGACAAACATACGTGAGCGTTATTTTGAAGAAACCAGAAAGGCCTTGCCAGGTTAAGCTTTCGTGATAAGTTTGTATTAAATGTTTTCACCCTCACTTCTAGCGAGTGTACCCCCGCCCCTTTCTCCCAGGCCGGCGGCTGAGACTAGATAAGTGAGAGTGCGCCGGAAGACCGTAGCACCTCGTTCTGTACATTCACGAAATAAACGTCTTCCATGACTACTAACGGGCGTCCGCACCATCCTTAGGCAAGACACCACATATTGGCGACGAACATGGGATCCTTCAATTTCCAGAGCTGTTAGTCGTCGACAAGCACCGCGGCCTCGTCCTCTGCCTAGGAGAGCACGGTTCTGTCAACCTTCGCAAGCATGTCACTGCAACTGGGGCCAGTAGATCACTTTGATGATTCTACCAGCGATTGGCCTTCGTACGAAGAGCAGCTAACAGCGTATCTTCGGGGTAACAAGGCTCCAGGAGCGCACCAAATAGACGCCTTGGTTAGCCTCAATGGACCGAGAACATACGCCTTTTTAAAATTACTAACTGCGCCAGCGGCACCGACAGCGAAGCCCTTCAACTTTTTGCTAGAAGTATTGCGAAATCACCTGTCCCGGAAATCCTCGATAATTGCGGAAAGAGCGAAGTTTCACAGAAGGGTGCAAAACGAAGTAGAAACGATCTCGCAGTTTGTCGCGGAGCTACGAAAGCTAGCCCAGACAGGTGGATTCGGAACTTTTTTAGACGAGTCACTTCGTGACAGATTCGTGTATGGCTTGCAACACCTTGATATTCTGCGCAGCTTATTCACGGAAGATGCAAGGCGACACGTGCATGCGATGCGACAGAACAAGCGGAGCTCGGACGCAAGCACCAGTCAGTGCTATCGTTGCTACTTGCCAAAACATCGTGCTGCGTCATGCGCCCACACCAACTTTACGCCTTTTAAATGTAACAAAAGAGGACACATCCAGCCGGTGTGTAGGACACAGAAAACTAAGCGAGCAAGTAAAAGCAAGCAATGCCTGCGACCCCTCGAGGAGTTGAGAGTGGTAATGAGCGTCAAGCCGCAGCTCATAATGGTCACCATGACTATCAAAGGCGTTCCACTCCAGATGGAATTAAATAGGGGAGCCGCAGTATCTGTGATTTCCCTCCAACATTACAAGCATCATTTGGAATGTCTCCGGTTAGAAAAAAAGAAACTTGCAGCTGTGCACGTACACTGACGAAGTGGTTCGGCCCAATGGGTTTGTGGAAGTTTGCGTACCACATAATGGATAAACGCGAGCACTACAGCTCATGCAGGCCCTCCACGCCTGGGGCGCAACTGGTTTCAGCAAAACAAGCTACCAGGACCTGTTTTGGACGCGCTGGGCACCATTAAATGGGGTAGGGGGGGGGGGGGGTGCAGCGATTTTAGAATTAAAAGAATTTTCATCTCGTCATTTTTACGTTGTTTAACGTGTCCGGGGGGATAGAGAAAACGTCTCCTTCATTAAAAAATGTCGCGATTCCGCTGCATAATTGCAAAGCAAAAGTCAAGCTTTTTCCCCCACCTGCAGCCGCGACTGTGAGCCGAAGGAACTACAGCGGAAAGCTTACGTGACCACGCTCGGTTCTAAGCTGCAGCATAACGCCCGCTAATATCATCAGAGAGAGGGAGAGGAAGCGTCCTCCGAGAGAGCACACGGGAACCTGCACGGCACACCGAACTACGGCACTAGGAGTGCCAGCAGGTGTGACCCTGAAGACTGGGTGAGTTGAGAGGTGCCGGAAATGCCAATATTTATCTTTTATTTTTTTTTTGCGCGACAACTAGGACACGCAGTCGAAATCGGTTTTCTGTTCTTTACTTCAGAAGTGTCAGAGGGCAACTACCACAATTTTTTGAGCGAAGCCCGGAAATCGTTGCACTCCCCTTTGAAGGTGAGCAAGCGAAGCTGCGGTTCAAAGACAGCCACGAATCGAGATTTATGAAAGCATGGGATTTTTTCTTACGCACAAGGTGAGGCTGTGGAGAGTGATTTGAAGAAGCTTGAAGGTTCAGGCATCATAACGCCAGCTGCGAGCAGCAATTTGCAACACCCGTAGTGCCTGTGGTTAAAAAGGATTGATCTATTAGGCTATGGGGTGATTATAAGGTTACAATAAACCCTATTTTGGAGACCGAGCAGTATCCCCTACCTCGTGTAGATAAGCTATTTTCCGTACTGGCGGGAGGTCAGCAGTTTTAGAAAATCGATCTCAATCGTGCGCACAAGCAGGTCGAGGTCAATGAACAGTCCGACCGTCATCTTACGCTGAACACTATCAAGGGTTTGTATGTGGTCAATAGGCTTCCTTTCGAAGTGGTCTCTGGGTCAGCGATAATCCAAAGGATAATGAATAACGTGCTGAAAGACCTCGGCGGCGTCACGTGCTATATTGACGATATTTTGGTTACGACCAAAACCCCAGCGGAACATCTAAAGAATTTGGAAGCTGTGCTAAAACGACTAACGGAACGCGGGATCCGTGTCAAGCCTTCCAAGTGAGAGTTCTTCCGCGACCAGCTTAAGTACCTCGGTCATGTTATTAGCGCGAACGGTGTTCATCCTGCCGACGAGAAGTGGGTGTGATTAGAAACGCACCAAGTCCGACCGATAAGCGGCAGCTGCGTTCATTTCTCGAACTCGTGAACTATTACGGAAAGTTCATACCGCACTTGTCGACCCTCCTTCACTTCTTGAAGGCGCTGTTACGACGTAATGTACCCTGGAGTTGCAGCAGGCAATGCTAAGCGGCTTTTCAGAATGTCAAGACGCTGCTGTCGTCAGCACCAGTACTGACGCACTACGATCCGAACGCTCCCCCTCAACTATCGTGCGATGCGTCGGCGTACGGTGTGGGCGCCGTTTTGTCACATATCGGGCAAGACGGAACGTGTCATCCAGTTGCGTACGCTTCATGTACCTTGTCAAAAGCTGATGCTTT